>KN478630.1:6970-21940 GCA_000787095.1 Periophthalmodon schlosseri
GTGTGACGAGCAAATAATGCAAAGTGCCTCCAGTAATAATCTTAGTTTTCTATGGTATTCTGGCGTATTTTTACTTGAGGTCAAAGAGCTTTTAGGTAATAATTTGATGTCTCATTGTTATGCATGTCTAAAATCCCTCAAACATGTAGGCCTTCTTCTGTTACTGCTGCTCTTCCAAAAGGCCTGGCCAAACGCAGGGTTAAACAAACTCACAGGATCAAAATGTAAATCTAAACTGCACCAGAGCATTGTGGGAATTTCACTGAGAGCCCATCGGTTTGCGTGGACCATCAGACATTTCCTGCTCTTCATCAACGGCCAAAACCAACACAGACATTTAAGCACCGGTAAAATAAAGGCACAGAGGAGGACTGGGATCAGGCGTATGCTTGAGAAGGTAACACTGATATAGCACTGATTATAAGGAACTGTCAGTAAGGAAACACAATTTATATTTGCAATGGGTTTGGGTAAAGAATTAAAAGTAGTGGTATTTTAAGTACATACAACACTATTGTTACAGAAATAAATAACGCAAGTAAAGCAAGTATCACTTTTAAAATGTATACTACAATTACGGAGATACAGAAACCAGTGTGACTTGCTACCACACCATCTAATGTAAACAGGTAAAGAAAGTACATAAGTATTTTACAACGTCTAGCTCTCCAAGTACAACATATACCATACAACCCAAACCAGTGCAATCATTTTTACTTGACAGTTACAAAGTTCAGACTTCCATTATGCACATATATTCTGTATGAATAATAATCCTACACTGTTGTTTTTGAACCTTTGCCCAAAATCAGTTCATCTCAGCACCAAAGTAAAAGCACTGATGTGATTATTCATGTTTCAAGCTTTTATGAGAAATGAAAACGTAAAAATTCCCTCCAAAAAATAAAAGAGTCACATCAAGAACAGAAAACCAAATTTACTCTTGTACCAAAGTAAAATTGATTAGATTGTAATTGTTGTGTCAAAGCAAAGCATTCCAAGTGTAGTAGTACATATTGTCAACGTAACAGCAGGGAATAGCACTTAAGGTAGTGGTCAAAGTGGTAAACTCTTACAGGGAAATAAATTGTATTGTATCTTCTGGCGTACATTTGTCCTGTTTTTGGATGGTAGACTAGGCGATTGTGTGTATTAGTTGCTGCTATATACAGAAGTATGTTTGCACTTTTTGGAAATGTTTGTGAAAGTATGTCAGTCGCATAACTCAAGGTTTTAGCCTGTATATATATTTATATATTTCTTTCACTTAAGCAAGAACATATACTTTCCCCAGCTCTTGCCCATTGAAGGCTTCATTGGTTTGACCTTTTGAACTCCTGTCTGAAGGCTTCTTTTTTGGCCTTTAATTGTAATCTTTTCCTGTTGCTTCAAGTTGCAGCCAATTCCCTCTTAGACTAATTTAATAAATCATTGAGCCCTTTTGAGGCTAATGAAACACAAACATGAAACAGTGCATGTGTATTTATAAGGCGCAAATGTGTTTACCATAGACTAAAGTGTGTTTGTGTAAAATCAGACTGATAAATGGACTTCAAAAGACTCTTACAGCGCAGGAAGCCTAAATGTTTTGGTCGTTCTTGTTTTTAATATAGCACCGTATAGAGTTAGATTTCAGGGTGGAACAAATGTATGTTATTGTTTTCTTTGCATAATGATTGGTCAAAGAGCAAATTCATTTCATCATTGCGGATTTCCCAGCCTGAACAATCAAACAATAAACTTTAAATTTTAACTTGTGAAACTAAATACTTTTTAAAGAGGTCTGGTTTTTTGAGTTAGGAAAAGATGAAAGATCCACAGCCCCAAGGGATCAGTAAGGGACCAAATGATTGCTGCGGTCAATCTACTTTTGATGGAGATTGTCAAGATTGTGTTATCAGTCACACCCAACAAATTCCCACTTTGCCCAACAGTAAAACCAATTGTGAATTGAACTGAATTCTTAGGTATGTATCAGTATGGGGTTGTTCCAAAGTTTTCTCTTACTTTTCTATATTGTTTTGGCTAATCTAAACATAGAAGATTTTCTTAAAAAATAGAGAGAGCATTTACATCCAAAGTATACATTTCTTGGTAGGTGGCTGGCCCAGTTATTAGCTGTCCAATATTTCTAGAGTTAACTAAGGTCAGGATATTGGCAGAGCTTTCATCCTGAGATTCCATTACTTTTTTCAGTTAATTAAACAAATTATACAGAAATGAGCCATGTTTGGTCTGAACTTCAGCTCCTCTGATGTCAGGTCTGTCCTCCTGTAACCACGACAACCACACAAACACACGTCACCTCGTTTTGAAGAAGATGGGAAAAAGAACACCATCGCATTCACTGCATTAACTGGGTCAAAATGTCACTGCTGCTGTAGGTCCCAATGCAGCGAATGCTTAAGGTGAACTATTAAGCATTTGATCAGGTGAAAATCAGTACACACTAAGTAGTTCACTCATTCTCTCATAGGGCTACTGAAAATGCTGCTTTTAAACCATGCAATAAACCAAACCAAACCACAGCATATTACATGAATTCACTATGAATACATCAGTGCTGGATTGGAAAACATGGCTATATAAATGTTGTACTGTTTTAGTAGCCTAAAAAGTAGACTAAAACGATTTTATACATTTGAATATTATATGGAGTCCAGATATGTGCCCAAATAGTGAGTGTCTGGTCAGTCACCAGCTTCAAAGTTCTATTTATAAAACATTTCTTTCTGCCTTAAAATCTTTCAATGTATTGTTTTTCTTTACTTCCATCCATATAAAAATAATGAGAAAAGACCACATTTGCAAAAGACAAACATTCCCATTCAGAGGTTCAGCCGGGGTCCATTTCCACTATGGACCAGTGATTTCAGATTATCATTCCAGATATCCATGTGTGTTCGTATTTTGTCAAAACAGACTCTGATCCTCATCTCCCCAACTGTTCATATCAAAACACAAGGCACTCCACTCCAACATTCATGAAAATAAACCAGCCCCGGGTCCACTGACTCTTATAAAAACTTTGCAAATATGAACCAAAAACAAGCACGTTTTAAATGTACAAAGCAACTGAAATATTCTTTAGGCTCTGGGTAAGACATTCACAGGACAAAATGGAGAGGAGAGGCATCAAAAAGGAACAGAATGTTTCAGTAAATGACAAGAGACATAATAAAGGTGTTTGAGTTTCCACTGGTGCTCTGCTCTGCTCCAGACTTTAAGATACACTGCACACAGGGGGGAAGTTGGAGAAACGTGCGATTCAAGACTTTTCAATTTGCTTCCATCAATTTTCTTCCAATTTACTCAAATAATTAGAACAATAAGAAGAGACATTTATGATAAAATGTGATTATAAGACATATTCCCTCTAATCATAACAAATGAGTATAGTTTTTTGCTAGACACATGACAAAAATGCCACCTGGCAATCTCTAGCCTTTATAAGTGAAAAGTCACGGAAAAGCTTTTTGATAGATCCAGTATGATGCTGACTGCCTCAATATGACAACAGCTGGCATAAAACAATACAAAATGGAATAATATAGCTTCAGGTGAAATCCAACTGGCTGTGTCTGTATAAAAGTGCTGTAGTGCCAGTCCCCAGTCCAGATAAATGAGCTGTGCTGAAATGCCCATCAATCATGTAATAGTCTCTTTGGATAAGCAGAAAGTTGTTTATTGTGTCAGCCCTGAGTGGAGGGGGATTGAATGGGGTCTCTATTGACTCGGGGGTTGTCTGTTTCCCTAAATATCACGTCCCAGTGAAGTACAGGAAGTAGTGAAGGACACACTCCCCTCAGAATCATCACGGAAACCCAAGCTACACCTTCTCTATCAGACAGAGGCATTAGGCTAATACACTGTGCAATGATCACCAAAATGAACTAAATTTGCTTTTGCTTTATTATAAAACCTGCTATATACGTCTCATACTTGTTTAAGCATGACTACATTTCTTTAGTTTGACTTGAGTGTTTTTTCTAGAGGGTGCAGAGGAAAACGTTAGTTAAAACACAGGTTTGGCCAGGTCTGTTTCCAGCCAAGTTTGTTTTTATGAGAATTGCTGTTATGAGGTTTGGCTTTTTAACTCTTTGGCAAAAGAACTAAACCCCTTAAAACTCATACATAACATTGTCATGCATTATGCTGAATATGTGATGTTGGAATGTAAAGACAACTAAGCAGCCAACAGTTAGCCACATTATAAACCAAAGACTTACACACAAAAACTCAAACAATTGTAGACAAATACAAACCAAAACTACCAAGGCTACATATCATAAATCATATGTTTAGAGCTATCTCAATCAGGCATCTGAACCATCTAAACTGGCTTCTCTAAGAGTGGAAGGGTGGCATCTCTACTCTGAGCTTCTCCTTCTCACCACTTGTATCCACGTGAAGATTGAAGTTTGGCCTACTGGTAAAAGTCTTTATAATTTACCCTAAAATCAGTGTCCAATATGGCTCGTAGCATTTGCCTATATATTTGTATGTATAGTGATCCCAGACATGCCAAGGCCAAACCGGTACTTGAGCCTGTTTAGAGTATTTGAGAGCAGCCACAGCACTGCTACATGATTACTGCACCACCTCCACGCGGTACGCTCCATAACCCACTGCATGTGCTTCCTATTATATCCTCCTGTTTCTCTCTTTAGACCGTAACAAAGCATTCAGTCTTTTTTCTCATTTTATGGGATGTGTGAAATTTAAATCACATTTTCACAATAAGAGCCAGGTGGGAACACATTGTAAAGATTCAAAACAGTACAGTGTGTTATTACAATGTTCTTGGCCCAAACTCAAGTCAACAAAATGCTCTATTGTGCAGAAAAGACAGAAGGACACCTAGAGAGACATGTCTGCACATGTGTAATTGTAAGACACTGTAGACCACAGAGCACATGTAATGATACAGGGCTGCTCTATAGGACTCAGAAAGATTGATTTGAACGCAACATGAAACTTTAAAGACTGTTTTTTATAAGAAAAATGAAGTTATATTGTTTGAATAGTATAAGTGTGTATGAACTATGGTACAAACATATATCAAAAGGTATGGACTGTAAATGATGGCTTGCTTTATGGCACCTCATACAGATCTTCTCACTTAAACAGATGGGCCAGAACATTCTAACCACTGTACTATTATGAACAAGAGCTTGCAATTTCAAACATCCCTTTATTAGAACTAATATATCACCAAGTGTGCTGAGTGAATAACTGATGCAATTTAAGACTGTCATGCTTTCCTTATGACCAGTTGACCATCTCTAAATATAAGCAACCTTTCTGTACTAGACTATGGAGATATAATATACATACAGACTTCAGCCTCTACGAAAAAAAGCTTTTGGTTATTTTGCTTTCCAAAAATGGAATACATTTCAAGGACATGCAAAACACTTAATCTGGTGATATAAACATTTATAATCACACCTGCACACACACACACACATATATATATGTACGGTAGAATCATTAAAAAAATTCGCCTTTGTTAAACTAATTCAAATCTCATTTTCCAGCTTACTCATGTTCCAACTTTAAGAACAAAAAGTTCACTCACTGAATGCTCTGAAAGTATTTTGATGGAAATGTGGCAGTGGCCCCATGGGTGTGGTGCTTCTTGGTGTTATCAGTGAATTACCAGTAAATCACAAAGTAATGCAAAGGTAACAATTAGCCAGTGGATGCATCTGGAAAGCATTAGTTTAGCAGGGCATGACCCGTGACGCTGCAGTGTACCGGGCTTATAAAGCTGCCAGCTCTGACCCCAACGCCCCACAGGACAAAAGGTGCAACCCAATGGGATTAAGCACACCTGTAAATACTCACCTGACTGATTTCAATCTTTCACCAAAATACTTTTTAGAATAAGGTGCAATGACAAGGCCATGTTGGTTATGTAAGGAGAGAAGGCCCAAATCTTTACTGGAAATCCATTTTGATTGAATTTGCAGGCGCTGAAGTGCACAGCTACACTGTCAGGACGGAAAAACAGAATCTACAGCCAAAATACTTGTGCTCTTTTCTTTCTACTTCCCCTGTTAAAGCTGAGGTCCATCCAGAGCACAGAAGAAAGAGGAGCTTTCTTTCAACTAAAGCAAACATTTGAACTTATCACAAAAGCAAATGGGGGAAACACAAAGCACACTATACTGTAAAAAGGAATGTAATATGTTTTTAATAATAAAAGTCAAACTGAGAAATCAGCTATTCATTTAAACTTTTTGAGGAGAGCTAAGCTTTCAGAGCTTCAGTGCTTCTGTGTTTTGTATTCAGACAATATATTTTAAAAAGCCTTTTTAGGAGAACGTAGGATAATAATAACTTTGAAGGAGAAATAATGTTTCCATTTGTAATATTTTCTAAACTGTAATGAATTTATAAATAGTAACTACATATATAAGTGCTAGAAGCAGTGATAATGGAAGATTAGACTTCAGAAATTTTTTTTACATTCAGTGCAGTTATATATGACAAATTGTATTAGTGATGACAGCTGGCTTACTTTCAACATAAGTAACATAGAGTTTATAGCCTACTGGATCTACTGGTCAACATGATGCTAAATGCTACACTGTCATGAAGTTAGTCGAATTGACTGATTTCTTGTTCTAGTTTCTTGAAACGCACCGAATAGTCCAGATGTTGTCCACGGAGTAATACATCAGCTCTGACAACTCACTCTTTGCGAAGGCTGTACCCTCGTCTGCGTCATGTGGTCTGTTTGATGCTCCATTTGTCCCTGTAATTTAAAAACACTGCATGGAGGCGCACTGCAGAAGGAGATAATGAAAGAAATGAATGAGAGGAGAGAGACGGCCACATGTAAACGACTGCAGCCGACCAGAGAAGCACACGCCACATGAGCAAACACAGACGGTCTGAGACTTTGGGTGTCTAAGTTTATGTGTGTTTTTTGGTTTAAAATTTTTGCACAATTTAGATGTTGTAAAATGACAAAAATGACTGGTTCGAACTAGGAATTGGACAAAACCTTAAAGCAACATTTGTTGATAAAAATGACTCAGATGCTTCTTTTGAATGAGTAATCACTTTGTTGGATCAGAAGACTTTAAGGCTCCTTTAAGAAAGCTGTCTCACTTTAAATGCACATATTTTTTCTTGTTTGACGTCTCCTTTCAATTTAGCCTTTATCCCAATCACACTGTAGCCACAGCAGCTCTGGCGCAGACTGACAGAGATGTGGCATTCATTATGTGCTTACAATCGCTCATAACCCTTTGTCTTGAGATATCTTGCTCAAGGACACAATGACAGTATGAACTCTGGCTGATGAACTGCCTGGTTGGGCTTCTACAATTTGACCTAGCCTTCTGTCTTGTTTCAACTTAGTTTTAATTGTAAATATGGTACTATTTTATATAATTTGTTAAATTACATCAAACTTCAGGCCTCTCTTCTGATTGATGGACGTATATTTTGCTACCTTTATCAAATTATTTTAGCATTTCATTGCAAGCATCAGTTGTCCAACTAAATAGAGCAAAATAATTAAAAGTGTGCTGTACTAAATGCAGTCGGTCTGTAGCGACATGTAACTAAATCTCTTCTAAATAGTGGGTGATGAGAGATGCTGGTTTGGGCAAGGTCAGAGGTCAAGCATGTGTGGGATGCAAAGTCAACACAGCGGTATTTAAAACCTGATATTCTCTGAAATTGCACTATTTATACCAAATTACAGCATGCACCTCGAGTTGCTCCATGCCCTGCTGGTTTTACTGTTGCTCGAAGCATTGATTTGCAAACTTCACCAGTCATCGCACGAGTAAGTAAAGCCCGGACTGCATTTTCAATGCGGTGAAATTATAGGCCTCTCTATATGATTACCCCGTGTATGTGAGTATGTCATTCATCTCTGAGCCTCTGGGCTAACAACCGCTAATTGAAACAACATGTTGAGGAGATGACAACAGCTGCTAATGTGGCTGCACTTGAAGAGCCGCTCACCACTGGGATTGTGCTGGAGTCTAGGTCAGTGTTATGAACAGAGAAAGGTATTGATGTACAAAATTAGATGATTAAAAAGAATGAAAATAAATCCAGAAAATATAGACCTGCTAAAATAGGTAAATCTCAAAAGGATAAGAAAATAGATCCACACACTTCTAGATCTCAGTGTAATAAGTGTAAATAAGTATGTCTCAGTGTAATAACTAATCTGTTGATCGAAGGTATATATAGTGTAGCGTTCTGGTGTAAGAAAACACAACAAATTTCTTCTGGTTGTTTATTTTCTGAGCACAAGGGGCTACTGTGGGCCATGACCCATCCCAAAACAAGAGTGAAACAACAGCAGTTTCAACTCACTAGAGCCAGTCTCCAAAACAGACCAGTAACTGACAAACAACCTTCACAGCATAGCAACCAAGTGCCACATACAATAGTAGTTACATTAACAACAACAACAACGAGCTAAACACAAAATATCAGATTATTACAATACATAATTTTACAATAGCAAAGAGAGTTTCTTAAATTATGAAACTTTTAAGTTACCAAATCTTTGTGCCCAAAAGTTTTACTCATTTTGGGCACACAAATTATAACATGCAGTGTGGTGAGGGGTAAAATATCCACTTTTTTTATTTTCAAACTGTATAAATAATTGTATAAGGATAGACGCAGTTAAATTAACCACTCTGACATAGACCATAATTATTTCACACTTCTCCATCAAGGGAAATTAGTCTGCTATTAGGCAATAATAAACCATACACCCACTACCATAATGCAAGCTTCAAAGTGTTCTTGGTTGTTTGGGGTTTGTTAATTTTGTACGAAATAAGTTCAGGGAACATTAGATCATTCTCAATAAGAAATATACTTTCTTTATGTTATAATGGCATTATTAAAAATATTTTGATAGTAGCTGGCTTCGTTATGTAAAGGTGTATTATATATTATAAAATTAATTAATTAATACACTCATTAATATGTGAGGAAATTGGGAGAAAAGTCTTGCTTATGGACACAAGTGCTTATAACTATAGTGGGATTTGAACCAGCAACCTTGTGGCCATAAATCAAATCCTCTTCCATCTAACTCACTACCAGTCGAAAACTCTTATGAACACATAGCTGAAACAAATATGGCATCAGACCCTTCCAGCTGAAGCCTGACTCTGAGCTCATTTAAACTGATGATTAACTCCTAAGATAACTCCACTGAACGGACTGATTCAAATAGCTGAAGTTTAGACTTAAAGGGGGGCTTTGTGTAGCCATGTCTCCCCCACATACCACACATGAACACCTGCGTAACACCTCCATAAGACTTCATCACTGACCAATAACAGCACACAGCTACAGACACAGAGGTTTTGAAATGGAAAATATCAACCACAAAAGAGACAGAGTATATTTCCACAGTTTAACCTTTTTTCCAAATAGACGTAGAGCTCCAGTGCCACAACAAAGCTGGTGTAAACTGTGCGGGCCAAATGCAATGGAAGAAGGGTTATACAACAAAAAGTGTGTTTTTGGTAAACACACAACAAATAGAGAACTACACTTGGGAAGGCATTGGTTTGTGGCTGATGTTTGGTTCAAATGATAACCCACATTACACAAGAAACTGCAACAAACGCAAATAGCCAATATAATAATTTGAAGTCCGTGAACAAAACTGAAAAGAAAAAAAAGTCAGTCATCCAATACCATACAAATGTTATGGCTTGTCATTAAGAAGTTTGATGTAGTAATGAAAAGACTTTAATTGGACTCTGTGAACAACTTTTTGAACTGGCATACCAATTAGTACAATGTTAGTTACATCGTATATTTGTATATATAATCACTGCATCTGTTTTACCCCGTTTAGTGCATAGAGTCGTGAATGAATGTATAGGTCTGCAATGTGCAAATAAACTATGAAAAGGACTTGGTTTAAACAATTGTGCAATGATCTTGGTTTAAATACCCATACGTTCAACTTAAACTTTTACACTGTTTTAGAGTAAATGAAAGTAGCAGTTGTATCAAAAGGACAGACTTACTTGTATGATTCTTCCCTTTTAGACCATTTGTCCAAAGATAGCAGAGTTAGTTCAGATATTTCCAGTGGGAGCGTAGAAGCAGGACGTCCAGATCTGAGCCCTTTCCTTTGAGTCCAACGGTCTGTCAGCTGCTTTCTCCAGAACTCTGTGGGCTGATGTAACACGCCCCTGCACAGAGAAAGAAAAGAGAGACTGGTAGAAAGAGAAAGAGAGAGAGAGAGAGAGAGAGAAAGAGAGAGAAAGAGAGAGAGAAGGGGGAGTCAGAGGGAGAGAAAGAGGTAAAGAGCAAGAAAGGGAGAGAAACCTGCACATTCTGAGGATTCTTGGACCTGTGCCAAAGTCCTAGAGTTCCACATGCCACACATACGGTTTCAATTAAAGCCGATTCCAGTCCTCTCCATCACCAAATTTTTTTTCCTCCTCAAAAGAGTCTTTCACTGAAGCAACTGCAGATCTGACTAACACTGTGCTATTATTTTTTCAAAAACCTGAGGATCAGGTTAAACTACAAAGTTGACAATATGGACTAAGTCGGAGTTTAGAGTTACCATTTTGGAATCACTGGATGGAGCGATACGCATCTACATAGGCTATGTGAGGGAAGTGACTACATACTTGCAAGTAATTTACAATCAGATATACTTTCTGAATACATAGCCTCCTTACTTTACCAAATAAGTAGGAGAAGAAAGTATATGTTAAAAGGTGCACCATCTATGAAACTTTTCTTGTGGAAGATTCACCAACTTCTGGTCTTTACCTGGAATGTTCCACAGTATGGGAGGAAACTTCTATCATGGAGACAAGCAACTGGCGCCACAATGCTAAGTTACAGTTCAGATAATATTTTTGGCAATAAAAACACCTGTAATTAAATGAATGCAAGATAAGTTTAATACCATACTGTGTCAAATTTCAGGCAAAGCAATAACATCTCTAGAGAGACAAGCAGTAATGTAGATAGCATCTAGTGGTGATATGTGAGAATACAACAGTGGCGGATTGGCAAATCTAATTAAAAATTGTAGCTTTAAGATCCGGGCTTTTACCCCTCTATTCTGAATAAAAAAGATAGAAGTTCAATTTACATATTATGTGAAAAATATGCAAACGCTATTTTGGATCCATCCAAATTCGACCATTTTGACAAAAGTTACAGGGATTTTTAAGCTCTCAAAATGGCCACTTCGCTAAGTCCTCGTTAAGACCACACCTTGAGACTTATGTGAATTCTTTTAACAACTTTTGATCCTAGATATGTCCTGATGATACTGCCTCAGTTTGCTGCAGATCATACTAGCGGGCAGCAGATTTTTTTTCATTTGTGCCAAAATGACTACGCAGTGCTGCCGAATCCTGCGTGTATCATCAATTAAGAAAATAAAATTGGAGAACGAAGTAAGTAGGGAGCAGTGGGCATATGTCTGTGGCAGTGAAAAAGGGCACTGATCAGAAACTCTTGAAAATAAGCAATAAAATATTGCTCAAACATGTACGAATCACTCCAGATACAACTTCAGGTGCGTAAATGGTGAGGGGAAACAATTATAACATGGTTAAATGCTCTAAAGTCGATTTTGCATAATAGGGTCACATTTAATTTTCCCAAGGGCACCACTAAAGCCGCGATATAGAGGGATCTTAAAAGATACAGCCTTAATTTGCATGTCATTATGTCCAGCTCAGAAATGTGCACACGCTCTATTGAGTCCATTCAAACAACAACGTTTGTGAAAGATAGATTAAAAAATATACATATACCACAAACATTGACATTTGACAATTTGGACAATTTTGTTGAACAATCACCATGACCACGCCCAACTTTGGATTTAATATCTAATTGATAATATAATATTTTATTGCAAATTGGGTTTCTGTCTTTTGGCCTTGTTTGAAGTGTTTTTGATAAAAACTGTTGGAGAAGATGCCAAAATATGTGTGATTTTGTCAAATGAGGGCTTGTTATTGTATTAGATCCATGGTTTGATCTTCCTGTAGGATATAGGGCAGGGTCATCTATAATAGAATCTTATTATAAAAGCAAAAGTTAAAGGCTCCACAAAGAGTATTTCCTGATATTGCCTGCCTGGCGGTGCGTCTGCTGCATGCTCTGGCCCATCTTAAACATAAACCATATGCTGGAAAATCTGATTCAGGACACACCGGGGCTTTAATGTAAAAAGCACAGCACAGACACGGCCCAAAAACACACATTCTTCTACTGCAGCGGTCCGAAAAGCAGACACAAAAGAGACAGAAATCAAGAAAAATATTACTACCACTTACAGGTGAAAGTGGATATAGATTGTTCATCATTGCACCAGTTAATGGTGGGGTAGATTAGGAAACATATGGATATTTTTTTTTTCATCAAACTACTACTACTTTTCTGCTTGTCTCCGTGAAGATGTTATTGCTTTGCCTGGGAATTCCCACAGTATATATCCATGGAAACAAGCAGATGACACAAGGCTAAGATACAGGTCAGATCTGTGGAGATGTGACCCCACTCATTGTAAGAATTTATGTTATGTATTTTTGCGCAATGGCCAGATATAATTGAATAAAAGCATGTTATATAAGCTGAATACCATACTGTGGGACAAACATCTCCCTGGTGGACCTTTCACCAAAAAAGTTACACAGTGCACCTATGTAGGACCACTTTTTATGGGGGATGACAGCAGCTCTGTCCCAAGTCTGCATCTAAAGTGAAGACAGTATCACAGAAGATGCACACTTCAGAGACTTGATCAAATCACATATTATAACCATCAGTCACGGGCCTGATAAAAGTAGATAATTTACAAAAACAACTGCTTTCAAGGTAAAATGTTTTATTTAATAAAGTTTATATTAATCATTACATTTTAAAGCTGAGTCATATGTGTCCTTCATCATTACCATTTAAGAAGCCGTTATTATAAATACCCCCCACAGTACCATGTATCTACTTTACATGTCGGGAAAACCACCTTTTTTTCCATTTCAGTTCAATGTTGTCTATAAAAGATAAAATCACTAGATGGCGCTGCCCACCTATAAAGCAACTAGCAATAAAAAAATAACTTTGTAGGCAAAATAAATAGATGCACCTGAGGAAGTGCCCCATACTACAGGAAGTATGAACATAAAAAGCTGACAAACTTCACGTAAACTTCATTTTGCTCATTCAGATTTGTTCAAAACACATGCATTCGACAGTGTTATTGCACAGTCAAAGTTGAGATCACAGTTTGTCCCAATGCGTTGATGCATTTTTAAACTCCGTTCTTCACCAGTTCGCGCACACCACTCTCGTCAATCATGAGTGTGGGGCGGAACTCCTTCCCCTTCACCAAATCTTCAAGACCCTTCAAACAGAAAAACAAAGTTTCACTGTCAGAGATGGGACAAAAACAAAAGAAACAACACTTGAAAGTAACTCAGATGTAAAAATGCATACTGACTAGACTTGAGTCTAGATCACAATTACATTTTTTGTCATACTTGTATACTTTATAGCATAGTAATAGTAGCTTTATAATGCCTTAATGGTGACTAAAGCCATTGGTTTCTTTTGATAGCTGACCATTCACCCTGAGCTGACCCTTTGGTGTGGATGAGGAAATGTAGAGCGCAGGTCCTGAGTACAGAGCAGCATTTCACAGAAAAGTACAGAATGGTAATGTAATTATCCAAATTGGAAGATAACAGGGTTATTTTGCCTTTCGATTTTCTATCATCATATCATACAATTTTCCATTTTAACTACAACATATGATTTTATGGACAGAATAACAAGCAGGCCAATTATGTGTCTGTGTGTTTGGTTTTGTTTGTGTCTCACATTTAAAACGACATAGCGAGTAGAAATAGCGAACATAAATTATTTTTACACTACATTCCTTATATAAAATTTGCATAACCTTAACTGTTTTGTGGCTGTACTTTTAGCCTCATCAAAATTTCAGATGCCCTTACCTCTCCTCCATAGGACACCAGCGGGGAGATCTCACATTTGATTGGCAGATCAGTGCCGTCCTTCAGGCTGTTTTTAAAGAGACAAAATCAGAGTGGGTAATCAGAGTGGGCAAACATATTTGATATTACTGTTGGATGGAAATGGAGTTAAGAAAACTAGCTGTAAAGCCACAGCCGCTTCTGATTAGAGAGACTCCAACTGTGATTAGTCCCGTTCACTAGAAGAAAACAGATGAATGACCAGATTCCAGTCACTCGATTTGTTCATTTCTAGATACAAATGACAGAAAATCACAAATGCTAAGGGCTTCAGCTCCTGAATCTGCATAGTGTGATGAATAAGGGTTTAGATTATTGGCATAGGAGGTCTTACAAGCAAGCTAGCAAGCATAGAAGATATGCAGACAGGTTCTATTTGAATTAATTTAAATATAGTAGAGAAGTTGAAATAATCCAGCTGTTTTGCAAGTAAAATGCATTTACACATCTAAGTGCACTCAGCCTCTGAAACGTTTGCAACTTCACCACTATATCCTATTCTGAAAAGTAGATGTCCCCACTACCCAGCATGCAGTTCATCTGAAAGAGAAGGAGCTTTCAACAGGTCATTATAGCTATACACCAGGAGAAGTATTTCATCTAAACCATTTCGTTTCCTTCATTGTAACTGACCGAAAATAAGAATAATCGTTTTCTTGTTCAGAGGACATGAAGAATCAGAAGTTACTTGAGGTTGAGCAGCAGAGAGTAGGCCAGCCCCGCCACCATGCACTTAGAACTACAGTGGATAATTACTTTCTGTTGACAGCGAGAGTGACACTGCCTGCTTCGTCGTCTCTGAAAACATTTTATGGGACACAAGTGTAAGGGAAGTGAGAAAGGAAGAGGGCTAGGTAAAAAAAAAACATGTTTTCCAATCATTTTGAACTTTCTTCAAAACTTTCACCAAATGTCGGTTTTGTTCACC
>KN478632.1:13687-34731 GCA_000787095.1 Periophthalmodon schlosseri
AGGGACGTTACCTTCAGCAGCCTCGCTCCGGATTAGCTCTTTGGTTGCTATGATACTCGCGGTCGGAATTCCTAAATAGATAAATAAATAAATAGATACAGCGCTCCAATAGTTCTTCCATCAATTTTATGTGAAAATAAATTAATACATTGAATTAAAGACAATAGATCCCTTTATTATTTTCAATTGGGGGCATCTGTGACAAAGGAGCTTATCAACACGAATATGAAGAGTGAACAAATAATAATGTAATTAACGGGGCTATATATAAATCCAAGGCATTATAATTAGTACTGAGTAACACTAATTGTATGTTCATAATCAATCTTAGTTGATATTAAAACCAAGTACCAATTACACACGAGACTGTGGCCATTCCTTATTATGTGTGTTTACTTAGACACTCCAGATTATTACATTTTATGCAAATCGTATCATTTTCCAAGAGCGATAATAACTTCTGTCTGCAAACTCATAAAAATCCATCGTCCAACTTGCTGTTTATTAGCGGGCCACACATCGAGCACTTTCCTCTTCACTGGAATCCACCGGGAGCCTGACGGAGACGGAGCAGAGAGTGTGTTTGTGTGTATTTCCGCGCACTTGTTAACAGCACACTCGCGCTTTGAATGGGAGATTTGCATATTAAACAACAACAACAACTAAACATGATTTATGCCAGGATCTGTGACGGCGACAACGCTCCAACACAGCGCTCCTCTGGCTCAGCTCTGCCTGGCGCTCATTTGCCTAATACGATTTAGTGCATTGTGTTGCTACGTGCGTGTCTATTGTGCTCGTCCTGCTGCCTATGTTCGTATGTATAGCAGTGTCTTTGGCTAACTGTGGCAGCCCTTTTTGTTTAGCATATGTGACAATTTCATGTGGTTTATGAGTCAGGCCTTACATGCTCCGACATGAATAATGCACAACGTATCGGACATTTGAAATAGCATGCACGCAAACAACATGCAATGAACATCTGTCTTTCTAATGGGGTAATCTGACAGTCCACGTCTCACCCAGCCACTCAGAGAGGCTTGGCAAGGCAAATATATTCGTATGTTTTAATCTCGCAGCAGGAAAAGAAGATTGGAAAAGCAGATTGTGCAAAATATCCCCAAATCCTTCGGAAAATACAAGATTTTTCCCCAGTCTCTCCTGGTACACCGCTTTGGGAGTCACGCACCAACTATCACAGCTCAGAAATCTCATAGAACAAGTTGACGCCGGTTCCCTTTTGAAGATTATTCGACTATTGGTGCTTGCTGAATGGCTACATCAGGATAAAGAGATGGTGTAATATTGTACTATGGAACAATGATTTGAAGTGGTTATATATTTTGTCTTTTTAGGAGAGAAAAACATCAAACAAAAGCCTTGTGAATGCGCTAGCTGGCAATTGTAGCTACTTCAAAAGACAATATATAACAAAACAACAAACGCGGTCTGCTTCGGCTGTTTGGGCAAAATCTATAACAAGGCTGAATGAAACAAAGCTTTTTAATCTAGAACTCCCATATGGTTTACGAAACACAGATACAGGTAGAGTAGCCAAACATTGCACAATAGTAGCAAGATGTGAGTATTGTTCTGTGAAAACATAATTACTCAAGTTGAAATGAACTGTTATTCAAATAATAAAATGTGTAATACAAGTTTTTGGTATTTTTTTCCAAATTCTAAAATGCAGTGACATCATTTTATACCCAGAAGAATTTATCATAATTATTCGGGAATCAATTGATACATATCGTTTTGAAATACAAAAGTTACAGTGAGTAACTTTTCTGGTGAAGTATCTATCACTATGGAAACAAGCAGATCCAATCTGTGCAGAGGCAACACCGCTCACACTAAGGCTTAACAAGTCGGGGAAAATCTCTTGAATTGCTACAATCTACAAGAATCACATTTCAGATTAAGTTTGTGCAGAACTAAACTACAGAGTTAGCAGTTTTTATGCAGAATAGGACAGGAGAATGATGGTACTAAAATGACAGCGTTTGTGATTTGCTTGTTGCGTCCATTCAAATTTCAATTTTGATTTGATTGCAATTAATCACGCCTTAGCTCACAGTAAGAATGGATGCTTTTCAGTGTGTTTACTAGCATTCCAGGCAATGCACTCCCATCTCTAAGAAAACAAGCAGGTAGCGGGCTTTTCACCAGAAAAAGTTAGATTGTGCACATTAAAGGGCCCATATTACGCAATTTTCTTATCGCTGTTATAATGTTGTTTCCTCATCACAAACATACCTGGAGTTGTGTTTTGTTTCATTCACACATGTTTAACACACAAACCCTGCATATTTAAGGTGTTCTTCTCTCAAACTGAAAATACTCTGTTCCACCTTGCAATGTCATGTGATGAGACAGGAAGTGCTCCACTGTGTTTTTAGTTTTCATACAGATCCACTAGAATCATTTGGATGATTTCAGCGCTGGAATTACCAATCTCTACTGAACAAAAGGTAAAGGCAGCTGTTAATTTGAAAACTACCACTACTTGACATGACAAGGTGGAACAGAGCATTTTAGGTTTGGGAGATGTAGACAGACTAATAATAAGGCTTACTCAAACATGTGTGAATGAAACAAAACACAACTGCAGGTATGTTTTAAACAAAAATATCAAGTAAATACAATAGATAAAATGTTACTCATGAATGACCAGTTATCGCCAAATAAACTCAGCCTTGTTTCATTCATTTCGTGAGCTTACATGGCAACACGAGCAGAAAAGGTCAAGTGCTTCTGTTGAATTCCTCATAAGAGCACACCTAGCATTGTTCGTAATAGAGCCGTAATGCACTAGTAATGTGTGTGTGGGCCAGTACAATAGGGCAAAGTTGTAATGAATGTTTACAAGCGTCTGTGTGGGTTGTGATTTTACTTTCTATTCTATTTTCAAGTATAATTACGTTTCCACTAGAGTAATTTTCAGGATTGCCAAAACTGACAAAACAGAAACCAAAGGAGTGTTTTGTACAGAAAGAGAAGAGGTGCAGAGGTGTGAGTTAGCATGAGAGAAAGACTAATTGGCTGGTTTCACGTTTCCCATATGAAGGTGTTGTAATTTATTGCCTGCATGGGCCCATTATGTCAAAATATTGGTATACATTGTATTTTTTTTATTATTATTATTTTAGAGGTATAATTACATTTGCTACTTTTTAATACTAAAACGCTTTTCGAAACCCAAAGCCATATATTGTTGGAGCAGTTATTGGTCTACAGTACAATTTAACCTTTAATGTAATGTAACGTTACATTTTAGTTTTGTTTTAACGTTTAACGGGGGGTGACATTATAACAAACTTTAAATGTAGGATTTTCATTTTCTCTTTCCGTTTTAATATATTATATGTTTATTTTTCTCTTTTTCAACGGGATTCTGCTGTACTTCACAGAGTACCACTGGTGCATAGTCCACCATTGAAAATGTGTGTATTAACAGACATAGAGCCCCCCCTCTGTCCCTTAGTCTTGAGTGGGCCCTGGCCCTACAGAGTTAAACCTGGATGCACATTAGTCCTGGACACAACTGTAGCCTGCCCGTCCTGGCTCAGTCCTGGTTCAGTCTTGGTTTAGTCTTGGTTTAGTCTTGGTTTAGTCTTGGTTTAGTCTTGGTTTAGTCTTGGTTTAGTCTTGGTTTAGTCTTGGTTTAGTCTTGGTTTAGTCTTGGTTTAGTCTTGGTTTAGTCTTGGTTTAGTCTTGGTTTAGTCTTGGTTTAGTCTTGGTTTAGTCTTGGTTTAGTCTTGGTTTAGTCTTGGTTTAGTCTTGGTTTAGTCTTGGTTTAGTCTTGGTTTAGTCTTGGTTTAGTCTTGGTTTAGTCTTGGTTTAGTCTTGGTTTAGTCTTGGTTTAGTCTTGGTTTAGTCTTGGTTTAGTCTTGGTTTAGTCCTGGTTCAGTCCTGGTTCAGTCCTGGTTTAGTCCTGGTTTAGTCCTAGTTTAGTTTTGGTTTAGTCCTGGTTTAGTCCTGGTTTAGTCCTGGTTCAGTCCTGGTTCAGTCCTAGTTCAGGTCCTGGTTTAGTCTGGTTTAGTCCATGAGAGTGGATCTCTCCTTCACTGTGGTTCTCTTCAAGGTTTCTCTTTTTCCCACTGGGATTTTTGGAGTTTTTCCTTGCAGAGAAGGAGGGTCTAAGGACAGGGGATGTTCTGGGACAGTTCTCCATTGCTTGTTTTCCAAGAATCTTGGTTAATCTGTCTGTCTGTTGTTGACCAGTGTCTGTTACACTGTTGATTTTCTGACTTTTTGTTGGCTAAATCAATGATCCTGTTAAGCCCTAAGAGGCAACTGCTGTTGTGATTTTGGGCTTTACAAAAAGAAACTGAACTGAAATAGCACAGCCATAGTCTCTTAACAGGAACGGAATGTTAATACACTATTGACATGTATTGAAAGTATTTATTTTGCAAAGATAAGAGGCATTTTTTCGTTATCACACTGAAAAAAATGTGTGAAATATTCCACACAGAGAAAAAAACACCAAGTCATGTTGATAAAAAAAAAAAAAAAACATAAAATGAAGCTGCAAGCATTTATTTATTTCCATCACCTTTGCATATGTGTGAATGTTTAAGTTCAATGAGTTTATTGCTATTGGACAGGCAAATTACAGCCTTCTGTTCAGTGGCAATGTGAAAAGTCAACTGTTTTGAAGTAAAGAGTAATTTGTGTCACTGTGTAGTTGTCACTTATGTTGTAAATGCATTTATATATTAATACTGGGATGTGTTAAGGCAGTAGTAGGGGTCAGATTGGGGAACAACCTCAACTATGGGCGTACACTGATCCAAAGATTGGTGGTTCGAATCCCGCTCTCGACATAAACATCATTGGTAGAGTGGTCAGATCTACTGACCCACAGGTTGGTGGTGCGCTTTCAGCTCCTACAGATGAATGCTGTTGTTGTGTCCTTGGGCAAGACACTTAACCCACATTGCCCCCAGTGTCTGTGTACACTGGTGTATGCATGAGCGTGCAAGACACTAACCCACATTGCCCCCAGTGTCTGTGTACACTGGTGTATGCATGAGCGTGTGAATGGGTGAGTGGTTCCTTCATGTAAAGCGCTCTGAGTGCCTTGAAGGTGGAGAAGCGCTATATAAAAAGGTGACCATTTACCATCCTGCCGTTGTAACATTTATACGTAGTGTAGAACCCTTACAATTCAATATAATCAATACAATAAAAAATACATTTCGCTGCTGCATTATGGGTATCAGTGTCTACTGCATTTTGGATGCCAGTGCAAAGTCCTATACTCTTGATTATGTATTCACTCATTACTGTTTTACTGTATATTTGGTGCGCCTTTGTCTATGGGGACATTTTTATACATGCATTATCTAGCAACCAAATTATAGAAACACAAATATTATATTTTTACTCACTGCATGTTTCATAAAAGCAACCTCTAGCCAACCAGAGTTTTTGCAATCCCACAGAAAAAGTGCTACCTTAAAATGAGTATGGGAAATGAATCATCCAAGTCTCTATTTTAAGAAAGAATAGTGTTCTACTTTCATTAGTTCTTTTGTTATCAACATCTGAACAACAGTAGTTTTCAACAGAAGTGATAGCATATTGTGTCCACTTTATCGTAAACAGCTTTATGGACGGTACACTTACATTTAAACAACATCTCCCCTTTCCATTCTCAGCTGTTTACTCTCCTGCTGTTTTCCTCCATGTGGCTTCTCCATCCATGCAAATTGATTGTCAGTTGTTAATTACAGCTGCATTATGGATCCCCAAAGCCCCTGGGACCTGCTCCTGTCTCCCACCACCTCCATGCAACCACAAACGCAGCTAGAGCCGGACTGCACTTACCCCTGCAGGACAATCTGACACCATTGTCTCAAACAGGATATGAATTTCAACACTCCGTGATAGAGGGCCGCACATCAGGGCTAATGGACTTGTGTATGTGTCTGGGCCGTTGAATGAGGGTGTTCACTTTCACGCTGTGTCTGAGGCTTGAAATGAAATGAAAATCTAAACTTGATAAAAGACACTGTCCTTTGGTGTGTGCAAACGAGAGGATTTTGTCTGGTTTAAGAGCTGCACATTCACAAATACTGCTGAAGTGTTTTTGGTCAAATTCAGTCCCACTTGAGGATTTCAGATGCCTATACAAAAAAAAAAACAAACCCAAGCAAACAAAAAACAAAACAAAACATAATTTTTTTCCTCATGATGATTGATCTCAATTTTTGATTTGATTTTTTTCTTTTCAAAACAAAATTAAATAAGTTTAAATATTGATTTCCTGATAAGATGGTAGACGGTCACATTTTTATATATCACTTTTCTACCTTCCAGGCACTCAAAGCGCTTTACATCAAGTTAACACTCACCTATTCACACACACATATTCAGACACTGGGGGCGAGGTAGGTCAAGTGTCTTGTCCAAGGACACAATGACAGCTGGAATCGCACCGCCAACCTGTGGGTCAGTTTGTCTAACCACTCAAATCAGTCTTTTATGTCAAGAGCGGGAGTCAAACTGCGAACCTTTGGATCAGTGGACAAACACTCTACCAACTGCGCAAACATGAACTTTTAATCATTGCCACTTAAAAATAATCAAATTTCTTCCTGCAAAGTCTGAACTAAAAAATCCATCTTTATACTGACTGTGGGTTGGCTGCAGACAGTCATTGTGTGCGTCAGATGCCACAGGTGGCTGTATTTCCATTGAACGCTTCTATTAAATCGTCTTTTGCAGACTCTACCTGGGAACAAGTGGCTCAGAGAATTCATCCGACAATCCAAAGACCGGCAGTCCAACTCTGACTAGTGCACGCTGCTGTTGCGTCCTTGGGCAATGCACTTTTACACCCTCTTAGTCTGTGTATGAATGTGGTAAGTGTGTGAGTGGTTAGCGGTGGCCCCAGGGCAGCTGTGGCTACAGATTGAGCTTACCATGAGTGAATTGAGTGAATAATAATGACAGTGTATTGCTTTACCATCGTGATCATTATTAGCCAGATGCTTTTACATGGTGGTACATGTTAAATAACCATTCTCCATTAAACCCGATAGCCCCTTATTGGAGATATGATATTTTCTCAACAGAACACTTATCAGTGTGTGGCCACTTGCTCCACAGATTGTTTATTTCCTTCTTGGCTCATCTCTGTTGGAGGTTCCTCTGTTTGAAAGCTGTGGTCTTTCCCACGCTCCTCCCTGCTGTCTCTGGACCTCCAGCTGTGCCTGCACTGTACCAGGAAGCCTCTCCATAATCGCAGCGGCCTATTTGCTCTTTACTCAAGGTTTAAAGCACTAAAATATGTCTGACACGTGTTCTTCCATATGCGCAGGCACGGATGGGAAAGAAATGGCAGCAGACAAGCCCTTTTCAATTGCTCCCATAATTCAGCGAGGCCCTCTTCTCCGGTCTGTCTTCCAGGGGAATTAACGGCGCCGTTTGGTAATATAGCTGATATATTCATTGCATTGAGTATTACCTCCTCTATGATTGCTTTCTCCAGAGCGGCTCTTGGCTCCTGGAGGTAGGAATCTGCATCGTACATTGTCACATGGACATTAGAGTTATCCTGGGAGATCGAGACAAAGTGAGCAAGTTCGGCACCTGTATATATCAAAAAGATGCCTATCTGACCATAGGCGCTGTAATACAGAGATGGAGTACGCAATAACGTCAACAAAAATACACATCGTAGTATATGTTTATACAGAATAGGGCTGCAAGATTAATCGCAATCGAATCGAAATTGCAATTTTAATTGACACAATTAGCAATTTTTCAAGTAAAATAAATTCCTCTACAAACAACAAAATATTCTGTCTTATTTTGGAAAAAAAACGGCTCACCCTGTAGTTTACATCTGTACAAACATGTTCTGAAGTGTGATTTTTGTATTAGTTCCAATTCTTCTGGACATCTTTTGGCAACTTTGAGTAGGCCTGTTATGATAACAAATTTTGAAGTGCGATGTATTGCTGAAGTAAAAATAGACGATAAACGGTAATACTGAAATCAAACCATGAAGCAGAATTATCTCAAAAAAGTATTCTAAATGTACAGTATAGCAGAATAAATAACATAGTGCAACACTTAACTTAGCTTGCTTTTATAATGAGTCATAGAAGTTCATAATTCAACCTTCTACAGATCAAATCTTATCATAGTACAGAAAAATAACTGAACTTTTTCCAGTAGTGCAAAGAAAAAGTACCCACAAAATATATTGACCCTCAAAAGTTATTGTTCCTTCTATCATCCACTGAATGATAAGTCAATACTAATTATCGTGAGCAGAATCCTATTATCAAAACATAAATCGCAAATTGCAACCGTAATGCTTTTCAGAAAATTCACAATGAGATATTTTTCCCAAATCATTCAGCCTTAAAATACAATGTTGTTTTCCTTTATAACTGGTATTGTTGCTTGTCCTGCATGTCCCGTATGTCCACTGCATTTGAACCATTCTTCAATATCACTATGAGGCAAACTATTTCAAGCAGTGTGACTAACTGAAAAAAAAACAAACAAAACTTTGCTAAAAGTTTGCTAATGCTAACTTGTAACTTCAGTGTTATTTGAGAGGGACTTGTTTAAACATACAAATCAGCTACTCGTAATTCCGATTTGGTCTTTCTTCCTTTCTTTATCTTTATTTATAAAGGAGAACCCAATGAGAGCACTTGGGCTCTCTTTTTCATGAGCACCCTGTTTAAAATACAATACAAGCAGGAAAAAACAAACAAAACAAACAAGTATATAAGTCCATATAAAACATTAAAAACAGGTGCAGGTGTGTGAATAAAAGTTTGTTACCAGATTATTAAATTGCGACTGTGTCACCAAAGTATCCAGTTTTGCTTTTCCTTGGAGTGTATTCCATTTTTGAGAAGAAAAACAGCTAAAAGTCGTCTTTCCTGTCTCAATTTTGGTGCGGCTTGTCCTTAGCCTTATGCAGTTGTGTGATCTGGTATTAAATGTTCCGTTATCAATGATTAACAAGCAGGAGAAGTATTCTGGTAGTTTTTGAAGTAGTCTCTTATAGATACATTTCATACAGTGCTGTTCTCTTCTAATAGACAGCCATGGCTGACCCACTGTCAACTCGTAAATTGTCCATAGTAAATGAATAATTATCTCACCTATAATTCCCCTGAGTAGATAGTTGTTATGGCCTATAATTACAAGAGTAAGTTGTTCAGTAGGGGGCAACTCATATAATGGTTGATACAGATTAAGGAGTCTATCGGCTACAATAAAAGTCAAGCATTCATCGCAGAAATCTGGACTCGCGTCAAGTCCCTCTGCCAAAAATATAATTCATGTGAAAGTGCAGACAACAAGGTATTCAACTCAATATAGTTTTTACTTTAGAGACATTTGAGCAGATTGAGCAGAGCGGAGTTATGTTTGCTGACAGGGGAGCCCAATAAATTATTCCATGTTAGACATTTTTTGGTTCTAATTAATTTTTTTAAGATCATACAAAAGTTCAACAATGTAGATTATGTTAGCAATTATATCCATCCTTGTCAGCTCTACACAAATTAAAGCTGCACTATTTGACTTTTCTGGTGGAGGATCTGCCACTTGCTTGTCTCCAGGTGTCATTACGTTGCCTGGAATGTTGCACAAAGCGGCATTAAACTTTTCTATCTTCTTGGAGACAAGCAGGTGACGCAACGAGGCCACGCTATTTTTATGTATTTATTTATTTGACGGGGATAGGGTACATTGATGAACATCTCTGTAAAGGCACCAGATTTAGCCACAAGGTTATATTTTCACCCTAAAAAAAGAAGAAAGGTCAAACAATGGACGTAGAATACATGCAAGATAGACACTTTTAATGCCAAGTGTGCTATATAAATAAAATGTACAGAAAAGTTACATAGCACACACTTAGGTTCGTATTCTGAATTGAAGTAGTGCTAACCAGTGATGCTTCTGCTCAAACAATGTCAAAATATCATTCCCAATCATCATATATATTTTGAAAAACTCCTTTTTGAAATAAAACCCTGCCTACACATCTGCCTTGGTATCGAAACAGCTGTCTGAAATCTGACTTAACAAACACATTTCTATTTAACTGCCCCACTGAGACGTCAACTCCTCATGGGTTCTGCTTTCTTTGCGAAGGTCAGGCTGTAGTTTTGGCTCCAGTGTCATCCTAATCCCACACAGTGTTTGAAGCTGTACCGACAGGCGCACGGGGAGATGCCGTGAAGGAGACGAATACTGTAGGAAGGCAGACTGAAGCGCTAGGCCTATGGGAGAGGTTTAATGAGAGAGGGATGGACCACAGAATAAAGCTAGGAGAAAACACCAGAGGAACCAGGAAGCCAAAAGACACAGTAATAATAATGTGATGTTGATGCACACATGGAAAGGCCGCTGATAATGGAGCCAGAGCACAGTGCAGGCAAACTCATTAGGACAAGCACGAGTGAATGTGACTTATAGTGTTTGTATGTGGGAGTGTGGAGTGGTGCTAGCTAGAGCACATACTGCATTATAGCTAAAATGACAAATAATTGTAATGCAAAACTCATCTTATATAGCTGCTCTGCTATTTCATATTTTTATTTCTTCCCTTCAACGGCGTAACTGCTAGGCTTGTCAAAAGTATCAAAAATCACATACTAATTGATGTTAAAACTAGTATCGAAACTAGATACTCATTTGAGCAGGTATCGATACTAAAAAAGCCACATTCACAGGACAGAAATGAACCTTTCCTGAACAGCTTTATAATGATCTTAGACACATAGACTAGTATACGCCCATGGACCACTATGGAACATACCTGGACGACTGAGGGATTATGAAAGAAAGAAATATGAATAGAAAATACTACTATTTAATGTTGAAAATCACATTCTACTGTCTAAATAAAGAGTTTTTTATTATTATTGTGGTGTCGAAATTGGTATTGAGTATCAAGTTTATTCCTTAGCAGCAAAATCAACTTTGAAATTTTAGTATCATACACTAGTAACTGCTGCTTAAATTGCCCCCATGGAATGGCAAAGTTATTTGATTAATGGACTGATTAGATAATATTTTCTAGAAACACTAGATACTTTTCAATTTGCTGCATTGTTCTTTCATTCAATTAAAATTAAATATCATGCATTAAAAGAACAAAGCCTTCTTCTATTACTTTTTGTGACACTCACAAGCTGCTTTACAATTTGCCACACTCAAAATTGAGGCATTTATTGCTTCTCCCACCACCACAAATCAAACACATTCATTAATGAGGCCAGGATAGATAAAGTGTCTTGGCCAGGGAAGCAAATCTTCAGCGTAAGGAGAAAAATTCATTCAAGGTGATTCAGAGGGACATAGCATGTATTATACTGGCCCTTATTGGCTTTTAAATGCCTTTGGTCATGTTGGCATTTGTATAGTATTTTTATTTCATGTATTGGGACTTAAAATAATGCTTAGAATTGGGATAAAATCTCAAAGTTCCTATTTCCAAGCAATAAGATTTACGCCAGGGCTCCCGGCAAAAAGAGGTCGTCATGCACGATGAGTACCAAAAATTCCTTAACCAGATGATTTATGGGATCAAAAACTGTGCAGGAGACTTGGGTTTCTGATTTATTATGTACCAATCTGAGGAAATCTCAAAGGAGTGATTTCCAAGTGCTCAGAGAAAGACAACCTCGTAAGCAGGATTTATGAAGCAAGTGTGAATGAAGCAAAATGCAACTCAAAGTATTTTTAATGAGAAAACATTATAACATGGTAAAAAAAAAACTTTAAAAAGTAAAAGAGTAGGTGCAAGTTAGTTAGCATTACTCACCTCTGCCACATCATCTGCATTGGGAAGATATCATGTTCTCCACAGAAAGTCGATACACGATCATCCAACCAACGCTAACGAAGACGACGCTAATGAGCAAATGGTTAATGAAGGGAGAGTTAATTGTCCTTCTGAAATTATGTATTACTTTCATTGGAGTGTGCTCTGGAGATGAGTCATTTTGCACCACCGTATGGAAGCTATTCAATTTGCTGGAATCTGAATCATAAAATGACAGGAAGCAAAGTTTGGGGCGGACTTTTAACAGTCATTAACCCCATAGAAAAAGTTTAATGAGTTATGCATAATAATGTGGTGTGTTTCAAGAGCTGCTTTTCAATGACACATGGGTTTATTTGTCAGCCATCCGTAAATGGTTTAATTGCTGACGTTTGCTCTAAAATTACATATTTTTTTCATTAGATAATGTGTTGGGTGGCATTAAATGTTTTTGAATAAATGTCATTTTAACCATGGTGATGAGACTAACCAGCCAAAGGGTCATAGCTGTTCAGGCTAATCGCTAAATTGATTTACAAAAGTCTCAACTGTATCAGTTAAAAGCTTGGATTTTGGAATATAATTTGGATTCCATTGGTTGTTTTGGTAAATGGTCACATTTTTGTATAGTGCTTTTCCACCTTCAAGGCACTCAAAGGACTTTTTCAAGCCCAAAGCAATTTTCAGACCATAAAGTTATAGTTATAGTCCAATATTTCTAAGTTGCATGGCAGTTTCATAAAAGGGAAGTCCACAAACCGTCATGCTAAACTATAACAAAATCTGTAGACTAACAATACTTTTAAATACTTGCTCACCATCTCCATAGAATATTGTAGGTCTTCAGTATGTTGTCATATAGCTGGCCAGCCAGAACCACACGCTTTGACTGGTCTGGGTCTGGAACTGTATCCTGTTTCTGTGATTCCAGAGGGCTTGATTGACAGGCAGTGTAACAGTGCTCCATTTGGGTAAAAACAAACAGGGCTGCTTGTGTAAAAAAGAAGGGAAAAAAGGGGCTGTGGTTGGACTATCCCAAGTGAGGATGGAGGTTTGTCATGCTCTATGGCAGTGCTTAGTTTGTAAATCAGATGTTGCCGGAACACAAAGTGGCTTTGGAACTAGGTCAAAACTTTACCTGAACACACATAGTAGGTGAGTCTCAAAATGCCACAATACAACACAATTGACCATCTTGCTCAATTCTAAACCATATAAAAGGCCATTTTGTTTGTCGGAGCACATTTTTATACATGTGTTGCACTGGGATGTTCATTCATTCTGACTCAAGTCACAGTGGTACCTGCCACTGTAACCACACCGTCTGGATGCTCTCTCAGGCCCTCACTCCCAGCATCAGAGCGCAGACCTTCCCTCGTTTGCTCCTTATATCAGCTCAATCTGACACTGATCTACAGTCATTGGAACAAAAAGTTGTATAAAAGCCGCTCAGTCACATGAGGCTGTTCATACCGTAGCCTAAAGTGTGTGAATTTACCTGTATTTAGGACAGCTTTGTGCTGTGAGAGCGAAGCGGAGGAGATGAGACACAAGGCTACGGCTCACAAAAATGTGGGCTTAATTTGACTAAAACACAAATGTCTGTGTTTATATGATTCAAGACCTTAAACATAATGGTTTAACTCCAGTCTAGTCACCAGCTGGTGGAACACACTCTGACAGTTGCCGGGTCCCATTCCGGCTTCTTCCAGCTCAAATTTAGCCCTGCTCTATGGTCTGTATCTGAATAATTGCTGCTTTACCCACAATTTTAACCTCTTTACATACATTCGAACAGGGTGAGCCTAAGTCCAGACAAAGCAGTGGAAGACTGATGAACACATCTAAGTAGCAGCTTGAAATCCAATGAAACGCAATTAAAATATAGATTAGGTTGTTTGAGAAGAAACAAGAGCTCATTAGAAAAGGGCTCAATCACACTGCAGGACTGGGGACATGTGTGGTACCATTGTGTCCAGCTGACCACGACGCTGTGTGCTCAGACTGTGCATTCCTAAAAGACTGTAATTAAAATCTTATTGAACAAACGAACAGGCTTCCAGTTTTTCTGTTTGCTTATGCACTATTATTTAAGATATTGTATAATGAATTCTGATCATGCATTCCATATATATTTATAGATGACCAGTACCTACAGACTATTGGATATGATGGGTGAGTTTTTGTTATTATTTTTATGTATGTATTTTAATTTGGCTAATACATTGATGATAATTAATTTAAAAATGTATATGTTTGTATGGTTTGGTTTACTACTCGATTATCGACCCCTAACGACCACCCTAACCAACTTAAAAAAAAATAATTCTGTTCTGTTCTGTTTGGAATCATATACTGTATGTATAAATGGACAGAGCGAACGTGCTGCCCGCTGCGCTCAAAATAAGAAGTGATCATGGGCGCACTTCCGGCTCCATCAACTCTAATTCAAATTGAAAAATTGTCACCCGTCTTTTTGTAACTACTGCAGAGAGCCTCCTCATTTTGGTCATAAAATATTAACCCACTCTACTTGATCCTGGTGTTTTTATTTCACTATTTTGTCCGTAAATCAAGATATGAACATTAATAACAGACAAATCAGGCACCTTTTTTCCCCAAGGTGACTCTTGCTAGTGTTAGCAATAAGTTTGATTGACAGCGTTGCTAAGTGCTCGCTCCCTGCTAAACCAGTGGTGCGGTACAGAAGGGACGTTACCTTTAACAACCTTGCTCTGGATTGGCTCTATGGTTGCTATGATACTTGGGGTCGCAACTCGGCTCCAAATTCGCTCCGCTAGCCTAGATGAGCTTCATTTGACTGGAGCCGAACACTATGGGTGACGTCACTCTCACTTAAACCACTTCTTTATACAGTCTATGGACGAAATGGAGCTCCACTATTCAGCCGATGGCACCAAACCTCCACTTCATACAGCGGCTACCCTCTTGACTAAATCTTTTTTTTTTTTAATAGATCAATGATAATGCATTTTGACACATAGCTATTTTGTATTGTTTGTTTTATTCAATCATTAATATATTCTTATTACCAAAGAAACAACATATGCTTAAATAATCTTTCGTAAACATAAATCTGAAAACAACATGGTAAGTGTTGGTAACTGAGATCCATATGCAATAGAGGAACAGTGTGTAGAGTCCATTAAAGCAGAATGAGATGCCTGATATCTGTCAGTGCTTTTATCAGGTTTATAAGAATAGACAGTGAGACAGGGATTAGCAGAGCTGCGTTGGCCTTTCTCTCTGCTCTGAGGGAGGGAGAGCCTGCCTGTCATATACGCTATAATGTATCTGACTCTGTGTAACCCACATTCAAATGTGTCAGAAATAGAATTGTACTGAGATAATGCGGCATTTTACACTGACAAAGGGAAGTAATTGATTTTTTTTGTCAAATGTGTGATAATGTCCTTTGTAAATGGGACTTTTATGTTTGGTAAATGGTAAATAGTCTTATTTTTGTATAGCGTTTTTCCACCTTCAAGGCAGTCAGAGCGCTTTACATCAAGGTACCACTCACCCACTCACGCACACATCCATACACCGGGGTACGCAGACACTGGGGGCGAGGGGGGGTAAGTGTCTTGCCCAAGGACACAATGACAGCAATCATTTGTGGTAACTGGAATCGCACCGCCAACTTGTGGGTCAGTGGATCGGCCCGTTCTACCAATGGTGTTTGTGTCGAGAGTGGGATTCAAACTGCCAATCTTCAGATCAATGACAAACACTCTACCAACTGAGATACTGTACTGCCACTGTAGCTGGGGCGACAGTAGTTCTGTTTCTAACAATTAATTGGCTTCAAAATGGTTTATAGTAGATACATTTGATTACATTGGTTACTTGATCCCAACGCAAAACCCTGTGTATATGTGTAAAACAATATTAAACACATGTATTTGCCATGGTGAATGCAATACAACCGCATTTATGTATTTATTTACCCACCCCCAAAAGAGCTTATTTTAAAATCCCCCAAGACCAACTCTGTCAGAAAGTATTAAGGGAGCATGAAGGTATCAAGGTCGAATTTAAGTCATTCACACTTCGCATTATTGTTGAACAGTTGTGTGAGACAGGCCTCTACTTTGACAATTTTTTAAAATCCAGGCTCAAAACAGTTTTGTTTAGCTGTGCGTATGACTGAAAGGTTTTTTATCCTGCACTTTTCTCTTTTAATGTTCATCTTATGATGATTATTTATGTTTTGTTTTGTTTGTATTGTGATTTAATGTTTTTCTTATTCTGTAAAGCACTTTGAATTACTTTGTGTACAAATTGTGCTATACAAATAAACTTGCCTTGCCTTGAACACTGCAAAGCCACCTGCTTGTCTTCATGGTGATGTTATTGTGTTGCCTTGAATGTTCCACAATATTGCATTAATATTCAAGTCTCCATGGAGACAAGCAAAAAGTTAGACAGTGCACCTTTAATTCATCATCTGAAAGCGGCCATGCCATTTGTTAAAAGAAACCCCACTGACAGTGCTAGTATTTTGGTGTCCCCAGTACAGACTTTTGTATGGTGTTTTTGAATGTTTTTGAAACAAAACTAAAGCAAAGTCTCTCTGATATTTGGGAAATGAGAAGAACACAATGACTATCATCAAATGTTTATTATAATTGATGTCTTGCTATTATGTTTCTCAATGTCTATATATGGGGGTTTCTTTCTTTCCCTTGGATGAACTTGTGTTATTACCATGAATGTGTCTTGTACATTGGTTCCACTGATGGAATATGTCTGCTATAAATTATTTCTTCATTTTCACTGCAGACTGTGCTGCTGTGCCACTAATGAATTCTCCAACAAGAAGCTAATGTAGCTACAAAGCTGTCGCCTGAGTACAACTGAGAAGAAACTGGCAAATAAAGCACACCTTCTCCTTTTTTCTATTACTTTAGAGATTCTTTTGTCCCATTGATTGGCTTTTTTGAAAAAGTGAAGTGGGGGTTAAGAGTTGGGAGAGACATTCAGCAAAGCCAGGAATCGATGTCACGACACTTGGACTAAAATGCAGATTCCTGCATATGTGCTGCCACCAAACTAATATTATTATTGATTGTAGTGTTTTACATTGTTCTTTACTATCTCAGTGGCATCAAAGTTATATTTTGGTTAGTTATCTGTATCACATTCTTGTTCGTATAATTCTCCAAAACAAATTAAATTTTAATCCTTTAAATCAGTGTTTCCCAAACAGAGGTAATGATTTCAAAGAAGGTACAACTGAATATATTGATTGTAGTGTTTTACATTGATGCCACTGAGATAGTAAAGAACAAAGTTATATTTTGGTTAGTTATCTGTATCACATTCTTGTTCGTATAATTCTCCAAAACAAATTAAATTTTAATCCTTTAAATCAGTGTTTCCCAAACAGAGGTAATGATTTCAAAGAAGGTACAACTGAATAGTATTTGGGTAAAAAAAAAATATTTGCAGTAGATTTATTTTACATCTTTAAAGAGTCCTTGGAGTGTGTTCCATTTTTGTGAAGCAAAACAGCTAAAAGCCTCTTTCCCGTCTCAGTTCTGGTGCGGCTCGTCCTTAGACTTATACAGTCATGTGATCTGGTATTTAATGTTCCAGTATCATGAATTAACAAGTAGGTGAGGTATTCTGGCAGTTTTTGAAGTAGTCCACTTATAGAACATTTCATACAGTGCTGTTCTCTTCTAACAGACAGTGATGGCCAAGCCACTTTTTCATAGTTAATACAATGATAGTTTTCAAATCCATCACCTGTAATAAAACGAAGGGCAGAGTGAAAGAGTGGATCCAGCAGTTTCAAAGTAGAGGCTGAAGTCTGCATGTACCACATCCCCATAATCCAGTACGGATGAAGGTTGCTCGCACTACATCTTTTCTGTAATTTATTGGGATACAATATTTATATAGTTATAGTCTATGACACCCATGGATCATTATGTTATATTTTTCACATTTTAAATTGCAATATTCATCTAAAACAACTTGGGAGCTGGGAGCTGATGTCTCCGTGAATGTCATCACAACAAAGAGCTGTGTAGGTGGCGTCCCGTTCCATGGATAGCTGCAGATCACATTAGTGAGTAGAGGATGCATTACATTTGTATCAAAATTACAACACGATGCTGCTGAGTCCTACTCGTATCAGCGGTAAAGAAAATAAAATTGGAGAACAAAATACGTATGGGGCAGTGGACATGTACTGGTGGTGGTGAAAGTGGGGGTTGATAGGCAATATGGTGTCTTGAAAATAAGTGATTAAAGATTGATCAAACATGCATGAATCACTCAAAAACTCAGAGGGTAAATGAGAGGAGATCATTTTGGCATAAATTAAAACAAGAAAAAATAAATGTAATAACTGGCACAATCCTTCACCAGTAGCCTATACAAGTTAGGAGGTAATCAGAGTGTGAGACAAAGCGTAAATTATTCAATTAAACACAAACTATGTTTCCCCATTTTCCCAATTTGCCGAGAAGTACGACAGCTCTGTGTCGGCTTCATAATCCTTCACTTCGCCACATGATTGTTGAATGGAACTAAATCAACTTGGATTTTCCCTGTTCAGGGGCTGACGCTAACAGGTCCTTGACAGCCGCTAACCACATTAGCATAAAACACGATTTATGACAGAACACCCACCTCACGTTTCCTAACACAGATGACATCCATTTCTCATAACATTGTATACAATATGAATTCAGGGTTGATTAGATGTGTCCATTCCAATTTGTGAGCCCGGCATTAGTCATTATGGTGAACAATACAGGGCTAACTGCTTCTCCATGTACAGCACACTGGTTCAAAATACTTCAGCTTCTATAGTTTGCATTTCCAGTTTAAAATCATTTCACCCAATTAATATAGATACCTTTTATATAGGTTATCATTTGCATAAGGTCAGTGTTTGTTATTATCTTTTTCTACCTTTTTCCATCTTTTTGCGTCTTTCAGTAGTTCACAGTAAATTGCCTATCTCCGAAGTTTCAATGTTTTGCTTATTTGATTCAGACAAGTTTAATGAGACTAATATTGCAATATCACATAATTGTTTTTCAGTAATTAAAGGCGCAGCGTGTTGTGTAACTTTTCTGGAGGAGGGTTGTCTCCATGGAGATGATATTTGCTTTGTCTAGAATGTTTGCCAATATGGCATTAAACTCATTGATCTTGCGTTTATTAAAGGTCCTATATTACACAAAATGCATTCCTCTAAGTTTCAAGCCATGTTATAATGTTGTTACTGCATCAAAAACATACCCAGAGTTGTGTTTTGTTTTATTCACACGTTTGACTCTTCCTTTATTATTAGTCTGTCTACATCTCCAAAGCTCAAAGTGCTCTGTCCCACCCTGTGATGTCATGTAGTGGTAGCATTCGAGTTACTTTTTACTTTTAGTTCAGTAGAGATTGGCAAGTCCAGGGCTGAAATCATCCAAATGATTCTAGTGAAGATGTATGGAGTTTAAAAACACAACAACCCATGACATCACAAGGTGGAACAGAGTATTGTCAGTTTTAGAGAGGAACTTGGTATGTTTTTAATGAGGAACAACATCATAACATAGATCAGAAAATAGCGTAATATACCTAGAGAATCATGCATTATTATTACTGTCCACAGAAGTCTCTCCACAGATCTGACCTGTAATGTGGCCTAATGACATTTCCTGCTTGTGTCCATGGAAACAGATAAGGTTAATACTGTGAATCGTTCCAGGCAAAGCATCAACATCTCAATGGAGACAGACAAAAAAGTTACATAGTCCACCTTTATTAAGTCTTAAATTCACCAATTTATACCTGGAGTGAAAAAGACCCAAGAGGAACGAAGAATGTATGTATTGGCTTATTCATTTATGTGATAACATCTTAAATGGCATGTGCTGTTTTCCTTCAAGAAAAAAATAATTGGCTTTCTTCAACCTGAGACCATCTGGACATCCACACACAGCTCTTCTTTCTCATGACCTATTGATCAGGGAGTCATTGATCCTTCATCCATAATTTCTTAAAATATATTGCCATAACCGCATGCTAACCTTTACTCTGCTGCATTAATTTCATCTCTTCAAATCTTTATTTACACACCGCCCGTGTAGCCTCTATAAATATGCCCTTAGACATATACCTACACGGACCGCCAGTTGATTCACTTGACACCTTTTTTCTTCCTGGCCACGTTCAAAGGAGGTGCATGCAGTGAATGATTATGTTGTCATAGATTTGGTTTATCACATTCTTTTGTACTTTAGTCAATGAAGTTGCGTTTTTCATATAAATATCATTCTTTTGTTTTGGGCTGTGAATTAATGCTGTTAACAACATAGCACCTGAACTAGTTTAGTGGTCATACTGTTGTGTCATTGGGCAACACACTTTACCCACACCAGCAAATTATAGATCAGTTTTGTAATTGTTTATGTTACTTGTGCTATTTTGTAACTTGATTAGACCAGTGGTGGAACAAGTACTCCATTTTGTTACTTGAGTAAAAGTACAGATAGTGGAGCAAAAAATAAATAAATAAATAAATAAATAAAAGTATCACATAAAAAAATCGAAAAGTAAAAGTATTAACCTCTTAACGTTCCGACGGCCCGGGCCCTTACTTTACAAATTTACAGCAATATATATATACTTCTGCTTCACCCACACAAACAATCTACACATCAAATGAAAGCTACGGCGCTCGTCTTTCCGAATATGCAAACCATTTTCACCTACAATCGTCACAGTGCTGACAGGAAAGCCGTTTTTACAGAAAAGTCAAAAATTAGGATTTGGACTTCACTTACCTTTGAGGGCTCTGGTTCTGTCAAACATCAACATATTTCCAGAAAGTTGGTCTCATTCGTTCCGTAGAGGTCCAGAGGATATATTCCAGTGAAGAAATTATGTCCACAAAATAAATTAGATTCTCCATGTCGAATCTGCTGCAGGAAAGTATTCTAAACGTAAAATCTGCTCCGTCACTTTTTGCATTTCTTTTGTCGATTTCAGGCATAATAAACTTCTGACAGCGCCAACTTTGTTTCTCAACGCTAAACAAACTTGTTAGCTTCTGATTGACACCAAGGTTGGCCAATAAGGTGGGGGTTGTGGGTTACTGGAGCCTCAGACAGCGAATCAGTGCTACAGATGACTGAAAGTTTACGCCCCACTCTCCCCCTTGTAGAATCAACCACTTACATTACACGAG
>KN478634.1:1895-12246 GCA_000787095.1 Periophthalmodon schlosseri
CCAGGACTAATGCAGGACTGAACCAGGACTAATGCAGGACTAAACGAGGACTAAAATAGGACTAAACTACTAAACCAAGACTCTGATACGGACCACTGCAGACCGTGAACATCCCACAGGAACTGCACAAAACCAGGTCAAAACTGTGTCTAAACCAGGACTAATCCAGATCTAAACCAGGTCTAAACCAAAACTACACTCGGTCTAAACAGGACTAAACCAGGCTTAAAACAGGTTTAAAAAAAACTCTGACACTGACTCACTGCAGACCATGATCATCCCATAGGAACTGCAGAAAACCAGGTCTAAACCAGGTGAAAACCAGGTGAAAACCAGGTCTAAACCGGGTCTAAACCGGGTCTAAACCAGGTCTAAAAGACATCAGTCGTGTAGCTACTGGTGATTGTAAGAACACCTCAAAAGTCTAAGTCTAAGACTGTATCTGTAATAATCCCAGAACACCCACAAGAGCTGCACAAAACCAGGACTAAAGCAGGTCTAACCCGGGTCTAAGACTGTATCTGTAATAATCCCTCATTTGTCAAGGAGTGGTTCATGAGAAAAGGTTTCAAAGGTATGTTGCATGAGCCACCACCCGGTCTAAGTGTTGTTTCTTTGCCTGAAATGTTCCACAGTATGGCATTAAACGTATGTATCTCTATGGAGACGACCAGGTGAAACGCGACTCTGATCACAGCAAGAATGTGTTTTTTTCAAGTGTTTCTAGCAATAAAAACACTCTTGAATAAATGCAAGATAATAAGTTTAATCCCATACTGTCAATAACAATACTATATCCATGGAGACAAACAGTTGACAGACCCTCAACCAGAAAAGTTACATAGTGCAACTTTAAAGCAGATCTATTCTGCAAAATGGATTTTTCAGAGCTTTTAACCATGTTATAAATTCGTTCATGTTGGAGTAATCTTTAATTGCTTATTTTCAAGACGCTATTTTGCCAATCAACCCCCATTGTCACCACCACCGGTACACGCCCACTGTGAGGTACACGCCCACTGTGACGTACGCACTTCCTTCTCCAATTTTATTTTCTTAATCAGTGATACACGTGGGATTCGGCAGCGTTGCGTTATCATTTTGGTACAAATGAAAAAAGAAATCCGCTTCTGGCTAGTGTGATGTGCAGCTGTCCATAGGAGGCGCCGACAGCTCCACGGCGCTTTGTTGTGACGACATTTACGGCGGCGTCAGCTCCCATTGGACACCGCAGTTTTCTATGGTTTCGAATGATCCACGTGTGTCGTAGATTATAACTGCACAGCCGACACAAGCACAAAATGTCTTCAAGCACCGGGTCCACAAATGTGCCGTATTATAATCTTGTGTCTTAAAGATGTTTTCAACTGGAACGATACTTTTTGGGGTCGATATTTATCATGGGGACTTTTTCTTTGCACTCGTGAGAAAATTTGGGTTGTTTTTCTGTGCTGTGCTTTTTGAGCTGTAGAAAGTTGAACTATGAACTTCTATGACTCATTATAGACACAAACTAACAGCGGCCGATGAAGTACTCAATTTTGTTACTTAAGTAAAAGTACAGATACAGAGGTAAAAAGTTACTCAAGTAAAAGTAAAAGTATCACATGAAAAAATCTACTTAAGTAAAAGCATTTAAGTACCTGTTTAAAAATGTACTTTAAGAGTAAAAAGTAAAAGTATTGTTAATTTGTGTTAAATGTAGTGATACTGATTCAAAAATGAGACATATTTTGGTCACAGTAACAATACAAATCAATTTCTTCATTTTTCTTATTAATTTTGTGTATTTATTTTTGTTCAAAGACGAAGCTTGAACTCGAAACTTTAGTCAGGATGTTACCACAAAAATGGTAAAAATAACCCCTCAAAACATATGAAAAGTACTTTTACTTTTCAGTTCTGTTCAAAAAATTAGTGAAGTAGAAAGTACAGATACTGCTCTCAAATGTAGTGAAGTAAAAAGTATCAACTGTAAAAAGTACAGATACCAAAATATTCTACTTGAGCGCAGTACTTTACTACTTGCACTTCGTTACCTTCCACCTCTGCAAGCTAACTGTAAGTGTTACGTTCTGCCATTTATTTATTAAAGTTCTTTTTTATTTTTATTTTGTACATTTAAAATACTTTTTGGTGGATAACTCTACTTTAGGTTTTGGTTTCAATATTACCGTTTATCGTTTATTTTTACTTCAGCAACACATCACACTTCAATGTGTTATAGCGATGAGTAATGCTAATGCTAACGCTAATGTTGTCTTAGCTCACGTGGGCGGACCAAAAACAGACTTTGAACTTTGTGCCAGTTTCTTTCATGTGGATCGGCCCAGTAATTATAGACAAACCCGAACAAAAGACACATCTGAGTCTCACAAACACCTACATTTAAACTGTACGCTCCAGTTTGCAGAGGCGGGACGTAACCACACAGCGTACTCAAGTATCAGTAGAGTAACTTCAAATAATATTACTCAAGTACAATGTAGGGACCGGAATAATTAGTAAAAGTAAAAGTCAAAAGTATTTTATAAAACTGTATAAAGTAATAAAAAGTATAGTATAAAAAGTACTGTATTTTCTGGACTATAAGTCGCACTTTTTTTCATAGTTTGGCCGGGGGCGCGACTTATACTCAGATGTGATTTATATGTAAAATATATGTTTTTTTTCTTCATTATTATGCATTTTTTTGGCAGGTGCGACTTATACTCCGGTGCAACTTATACTCCGGAAAATACAATAACTGTTTTAACGCAACATCTGATTTATGATTGACAGTTACTTTAATCTGACAAAATATAATAATGCACGAATTCCGGCAAATCCAATGACAAAAAAAAAACAAAAACAAAATTTTATTTAAAAATATGGTAAGAACGACGCAAATGTTGAGAATATAGATCATGGGAAGAGTAACTAAAACCTTTACTCAAGTAAGAGTAACAGTATGGGGTCAGAGAAGTACAGTTTTCTATCAAAAAGCTCAAGTTTAAAGCCCCACCATGTAACTTTTAAGCAAAAAAAGAAAAAAAAAGTTGTTATCTGGATGTTTTTAATGATCCGACTGAAAAACATGCATCCTTGAGCGAGCTTGCATCTCCACAAACCTGATTTGGCCCGGAGGAGGACCTTGTCCTGCTTGTTTCTATGGAAATGTTCTTCCTGTGGCTCAAATATCCCACAGTATGGCATAAAACTCATCTCCAAAATGTCAAAAGTGATGGTTTTAACTTTCTGTTTCCGTGGAATCGTGCAGGTGACGTATCACCACCCAAAGGTTCCACGGTGTTGCTTTAAAGGGCCCATATTGCACTATTTCTTGATCCATGTTATAATGTCTCAGCAAAAACACGCCTGGAGTTGTGTTTTGTTTCATTCACACGTTTAACACACATACCCTGCATATTTAGGCTGAGTTCTTATTCAAGCACAAACACTCTGTTCCACCTTGTGACGTCATGTGGTAAAACAAGAAGTGCTCCACTGCGTTGTTAAACTCCACACACCTTCACTAGAATCTTTTGGATAATTTTCCGTCCTGAATTTGCCGATCGATACTGAACTAAAGGTGAAAGGAGCTGTTAACTTGAAAACTACCACTTCATGACATCACAAGGTGGAACAGAGCATTTTGAGCTCTGGAGATGTAAACAGACCAATAATAAAGAGTTACTCAAACACGTGTGAGTGAAACAAAACGCAACTCCGGGTGTGTGTAATATGATACAAACAAAACACAACTCCGGGTGTGTTTTTGATGAGGCAACACTATTATAACATGACTAAAAGCTCACAAGAGTCAGTTTTGCGCAATAAAGGACATTTAAAAACTACTTCCTCTGTGATAATGTCGTGACTTATTTGAACACAGATAAAGACCTTAGACCCAGGCAGCAGGAGTCTTCCGTGTGGTACATACCGATACCGGGGCAGTGCCTGGACATGTCGCGTCTGTTCAGAGCCGCTCAGAAACAGCTCCAGAAACTCAAGAGTCAAACCACAGCGCACACTAATAATAAAAACATAAACCTGCACACGAGGAGCTGGGTCTAGTGACGGGACTTTCGGCTCTTTTATGGGATCCGAATCTTTTCAAAGAGCCGTTCAAAACACCGGCTCTTTTAGTATTTGTTTATATGGGAGAAGCCAATGTGTGAACTCATTTTAAGAACAAACTAGTCACAGAGAGAAACGGGCCAAGGCTCTGATGTGTTTAAAATGGTTCAAACTGAGAGTGGGAGTGAGTTTACCCTTTGAGATGATGCAGCATCTAAATAAAACTTTACTACGACAATAATAATCATTTTAGGAGACAACCAGGAGTAAACAATAGTAAAACAGGACTAAACTAGGACTAAACCAGGTCTAAACCAGGTCTAAACCAGGTCTAAACCAGGTCTAAACCAGGTCTAAACCAGGTCTAAACCAGGTCTAAACCAGGTCTAAACCAGGTCTAAACCAGGTCTAAACCAGGTCTAAACCAGGTCTAAACCAGGACTAAACCAGGACTAAACCATGACTAAGCCAGGTGTACACCAGGTGTAAACCAGGTGTAAACCAGGTCTGAACCAGGTCTGAACCAGGTCTAAACCAGGTCTAAACCAGGACTAAACCAGGTTTAGACTGGCTACTATTTATTTATATGAGAGAAGCCAATGTGTGAACTCATTTTAAGAACAAACTAGTCACAGAGAGAAACGGGCAAAGCTCTGATGTGTTTAAAATGGTTCAAACTGAGAGTGGGAGTGAGTTTACCCTTTGAAATGATGCAGCATCTAAATAAAACTTTACTACGACAATAATACCATTTTTAAACTGTTATTATGATGTTAAATATGTTTTTTTTGGTGCACAAAGCTCTCACTCGTGTCACCTGCTCTGCTTCTGTTCTGATTCTTGTGTTGGTTCAGTGTTAATCAGTATAAAAATGCATAGAAATTAGAAAGAAAAAGCTTTGGCTCTTTTACAAAATGAGATACAGATCCAACCGTTCACGTTAAGGAATCGTTCAAAAGAGTAAATGTCACATCACTCGCTGGATCATTTACACAAGGACAACCACAGTCTCTATAAAGAAGTGGACTAAGTGAGTGTGACGTCACCGTTAGCGTTCGGCTCCAGCCAAATGAAGCTCGTCGAGGCTTGAAGTTATAGGGGCCAATTTGGAGCCGAGTTCTGAAGAGCCAATGCGGAGCGAGGCTGTTGAAAATAACACCCCCTTCCCGCGCGCACCGTTGGTTTAGCAGGGAGCGGGCGCTTGGCAACACTGTCGCTCAAACCTGTTGCTAACGCTAGCGGGAGTGACCCCGGGGATGTTCGTATCTTGATTTACGGACACAACAGCGAAATAAAAACCCCAGGATCATGTAGAGCGGGTTAATACGAACATCTTAAGACCAAAATGACGAGTCTGACAGCAGCAGTTACAGAGAGAGGGGCCACAGGTTTTCAGTGTAAAGTGAATTGGAGCCAGAGTCGACGCCCATTCTCACTTCCTATTTGGAACGCGGCGGCTAGCGGGTTAGCTACGTCCATTTATATATACAGTCTATGGGTGCAACTGAGTCCACACACAGGAAGGGAGGCTGCAGATCGACAGGGAAACAAAAAAAGTAACTGTTCTAGATCAATTTCAATTTTATATTAAATAAGGTACCGCAGTATGGCTTTAAACTTGTCTTTCTTTCTTTCAATCTTTATTTACGCAGGGGAACCCAATGAAAGCCCCAGACCCTGTTTTTTTCATGGACGCCCTGTTTAAAATACAATACAAATACAAATAACTACACAAGTCCATATAAACCATTAAAAACAGATGCGGGTGTTTGTATAAAAGTTCGTTACCAGATTATTAAACTGCGATCGTGGCACTAAAGTATCCTATCTATCTCCATGGAGACGAGCAGGTACCAACAACGCCAAGTTACACGTCAGATCTGTGGGGAGGCAGCACTGCATTACACCGAACGCATTTTAAGGGCGTTTCTTTAGCGATAAAAACACCTGTGACTGAACTGAATGTGAGATATATACGTTTAATGCCATACTGCGGGACATTCCAGGCAAAGTGGGTGGCGAGTCCTTCACCGGAGAAGTTACGTATATAGTTGGGATTGCCTTGAAGACGCAAAACCAACTATATATATGTATTATTTATAAATATACAACATGAAATACTACGGTAAAGAGCATATCAAGGTATTTTTATTATTGCTGAAAATACCTTGAAAAACAGAAATTTACTGTTAGCGGGGCCGCCTCTCCGCAGAGCTAACCTGTAACTTGTCCTGCGTGTCATCGTGGAGATATATACGTTTGACCGGAATATTGCGGGACACTCCAAGCCACAAAAAGTTACCTAAAAGTGGACCTTTAAGTTCCTTGTTGTTAGTGCAAACTCCAAACTCTATCCAACCGGGAAAAGCACTGCTCCCTGATTTATAATTCTCATAAATAAAAGTCTTTTGAACAAATAAAAACAACTTTACCATGTGTCCAGCTCTCTCCATTCACCAGAATATCCTCTCGGCTCATACTAGTCCCATTTTAATCCACAGATATGCCAGTGATCCATGGGAACAGCACAGTGACAGAAGCAGGGATAGCGCCTGTGTGTTAGCTGTCTACAGACCTGCCCCCGTAAGCCCCGCCCCCGCACGCTCCTCAGCCAATCAAGAGCAGAGCAGCCAAGATAGCCTTTTCGCACTGAAATACCAAAGTGGTTTGTAAGGAGACAGGACGACTGCACCGGGAGTCAAATGAATAAGGAGCAGGGGTTAAAATAGTTCAAGTAGCTGCATATGACGGGTTTTTATGTTTGTTTTTTAAATTCTGACTTGGTTTGGTGGATAGTACCTGCGCTAAATGTTTATCATAGTTTTACAACGGTTAAGTGGCAGTTTGTGGGGAGAAAAGTTGAGAAGAAAAGTACAAAAATACAGGAAGTAGCGCTGAGTGCTTAAACTGAATGTCATCGACACAGAACACTCCGACCAAAATGACAAATTTACTCACAAGGAAGGCATTTTTCTGACAGTTTAAACCTTCATTTAACAAAATAAAGGTAATTTTTTTTTACTTGTATTAGTCTAATCATAAATACTGTGCAATTTAAATCAGTTTTGGCCCTTGTTTACATTATGGTTGCTAGGTAGGAGTTATGTCATACCTATGTCATATCTGCTGCCCGTATCCAACCAGGACGTAAAATGATAAACTTCACCATTTGTAAATCATTATCCATGAGCTGAGTGAGCGCTGTCGCCATAGCAATTATCAATTCAAAACAAAATGCTCTAATCTTTTGAATGACGAAAAGTTCTAAAGATAGTGCCTATGGACCAGAAGCTGAAATTTAAAGATAGATGATAGCAGGAGTGGGAAGAGTAGCCACTTTGCATTTTAAAACATGACAAGGCTTAGATTTCCAAAGTATTTAAAGGAACTGTGTGTAGCCTGCACCTGTGTGTCCAGAGCCCTCACCTGCAGATAGAGACACATACAGTGTGTCTCATTCTCAGTATGGACGGGCCTCATGTGAAAGAACCTCAGAACCTCCAGAATTCACTCACTGAGCTGCAGAGGCTGCACTAGCACTGATTAAAGGTCCCATATTACGCAAACATTGTGAGTTTTTAGCCATGTTATAATGCTGTTTGTCACCTCTGGCTCGCTCTCGTCGCTCAGAGTCTCATGGGGGGTACCTACCTGGATGTACTTAGCTGCTAAAGGCTAAACTAGCGACATGCGCCATTGAGCACGAGCCATTGACTTGAATGGGCGGCCATGTTTAGGCCCCGGGGCTTGGCACGGCGTGGTCTGTGCTCTACGTAACTTTATTTCATCAGAATTCACCACTGAGCTGCAGAGGCTGCACTAGCACTGATTAAAGGTCCCATATTACGCAAACATTGTGAGTTTTTAGCCATGTTATAATGCTGTTTGTCACCTCTGGCTCGCTCTCGTCGCTCAGAGTCTCATGGGGGGTACCTACCTGGATGTACTTAGCTGCTAAAGGCTAAACTAGCGACATGCGCCATTGAGCACGAGCCATTGACTTGAATGGGCGGCCATGTTTAGGCCCCGGGGCTTGGCACGGCGTGGTCTGTGCTCTACGTAACTTTATTTCATGTCAATCTTTTGTTTTCTGTAAGTTAAGTGGATGATGTACTGGCGATATCCAATCAGCGAGAAGTGGGCGGCAGCAATGTCACACGTGTCAGAAACATCTTGATCCGATCGGCCCTCGGCTGTAAGCAGGGGAGGGGAGCAGCAGAACGTAACCGGCCTTGTAAAATAGTCACGAAAAGTATCTGTGGATGCAGAGTCCACAGGTCTGTGTGGGACCGGTGGCACCTGATGTTAACTGAGCACTGAATGTATTTATTTTGTGCATCAAAACGGCATATTTTGTACAAAAAAAAGTGAAACGCTAATCGTGAGTTAGCGACTTGGCATGCTAACGCTAAAGCTAGCCTTATAGTAAATTCTGTCTGTAAAGTTTATAGATTTTATTTGGATAAATATGCTAAAGAGAGACTTTGTAATGCACAGCGGACCGAGGCCTCTCTGTTTGGACCCTGCTGTGGACGCGAGTCGTCTCGTTCCACCGTGCGCTGCTCCTGAAGCATAAATCCCGCACGAGCCAGACGCAGCCGCCATTTCAGCAAGCTCACGGACACGTCGCGCGCCTCGTCACTCACACCACTGACTGAAACCAACGAGAAGAGGCCCATGTCATGAGCAACGTCAGGCCTGCAGCAAAACTGAACTGAAACAACAGAGACGTGATTATAGAGGTTACAAATTTTGACTGAAACAGGACGGGGTTTCTAATTTTCTTTCAAGTGCGTTGAAATTCAAAGTGCATTGAAACTCTGCGGTTATTTAACGAGTCAGATCAGAAACAGTTTAAACCAACCGGATTTCAGCATTGAATAAACTCCAAAACTACATACAGTTCCTTTATTAGGTAACTTGAATAATGCGTAGGACAATACAGGAGCTTAAAACACCGCTGCTGGTTCAACTTTCTTCCATATTGTTTTCTGAAGCTCTAATCTTGTGAGGAAAAGGCTACACCCAAACCTGTATCAGCCAGTTCTTCCACTTTTTGGGCTATTATCAGAAACTATTCAAACATTTCTCACACAAACGCTGCGTTTAAAGGTGAACTGCACAACTCGACCTGCACGAGTTCAGAAAATAAAACCAAACTGTCAAACCAAAGTACTGCCGTTGTGAGCAGATGTGCGATATATGTTTAAAAAGTAGAATTCTCCTGTTCAGACTTCTCGTTGTAAACAGCTCCAGGAGAAGACTGACATATGAACTGTGTATATAAACTTATACAAGAAGCCCATGTATTTCAGAGCATTTGTAGAGGTCCACAATACAGGTACAACAAGACTTTTTCTATAAAGACGGGATATTTTGTTAATTTTCTGTTATCAAACTGTAGCCTTTGCCATTTGAAAACTCTGCCGACTCAAATTGTAATTTCGATTTGATTGCGTTATATTGTGTAGACGATATCCTGTTTTGGTCTATAAATTGGTGCAATAAGACGATTTACTGGCCAATGTTGACCCAGAACGTCTTATAGTATTGAACTTTTATTTTTACACAGCTGTTCTGTCGTTACAAAACACATTCAGATCACGCTTTACCTTATACTCTTTGTGTTTAAAGGAAAATAATTATATTTACAGTCTCTGCTCTAGTATCGGTTGATATCGGCAGAGACTCAGCCAAAGCCAAAGTATCGATCGGTGTCAGAAGAGAAAAAGCTGGCTCAGTGCATCCCTGCCTCTCTCCGCAAAAATGTAACCGTTTTGCCTAAAATGTTTTACAGTATGGCATTAAACGTATCTATCTCCATGGTGACGAGTCAGGCCAAGTTACAGGTCAGATCTGTGGGGAGGCGACCGCGCTCACAGTAAGAATGAATGTTTGTCAAGGTAGTTTTGAACAATGAAACCATCAGCAATAAAATCAACGCTGGGTAGATATTATGGACGTAATACACTGCTTACTTTCTTACACTGCTGCATGATGTTTCCCATCATGCAGCAGTGGCCGTATATCACACTAAGGGAAGACAACAGCTATGTTCTGGTCACTTTGGTTAAACATTTAGTTATCTATAGCCCCTCACTCTGTTACCCTCACTCCGGGAGGCGTATAAAACACTCACCTTGTTCGACTTTGCTTTAAATTTCTTATCTATAGAATGTTTAACCCCACTGTTCTAGTAGTATAAAAACCCTGGTACAATCTCACCCTGCCAGACTCTGCCCAGACTCTGCCCAGACTCTGCCCAGACTCCACGTTGGACTCCACGTTGGAC
>KN478635.1:12168-56476 GCA_000787095.1 Periophthalmodon schlosseri
GGGGGCGGTTTGCAGCCGAGTGTGAAGTAGCTGGGATGAGAATCACCTCTTCCAAATCCGAGGCCATGGTTCTCGACCGGAAAAAGGTGCCCTTGCCCTCTCCGGATGGGTGGAGAGCCCCTGCCTCAAGTGGAGGAGTTCAAGTATCTCAGGGTCTTGTTCACGAGTGAGGGAAGAATAAAGCGTGAGATTGACAGGCAGATCGGTGCAGTGTCTGCAGTGATACGGTTGCTGTATCGGACTGGTGTGGTAAAGAAGGAGCTGAGTCGAAAGGCAAAGCTCTTGATTTACTGGTCAATCTACGTTCCTACCCTCACCTATGGTCATGAGCTTTGGGTAATGACCGAAAGGACACGATCACAGATACAAGCGGTGGAAACGAGTTTCCTCCGCAGGGTGGCTGGGCCCTCCCTTAGAGATAGGGTGAGGAGCTCGGTCATACAGGAGGAGCTTGGAGTAGAGCCACTGCTCCTTTACGTCGAGAGGAGCCAGCTGAGGTGGCTTGGGCATCTATTCAGGATGCCTCCTGGATGCCTTCCTGGAGAGGTGTTATTTCAATTTTAGTCCTGGCTAACAAAGACAGAAAATGCTTGGATTTGGTTCCTGCCACCTCTATTGGCATCACTGGGGTTAAAATAGCTTATTATCTGCACAACTACAGTATCTTAGCAACCAGACATTAATTGCTGGGTTTCAGATGAATCACAACATTTTATAGGCCAATCATATTTAATATAGATGGGGGCAGCTAAAATTTGTGTTGTTAAAATGCTGATTTTTGTTGTAGTACAGTGAGTTCTTGGGTCTGGACTGGCCCTGGCCCCATCTAGGAGTATGACATCATCACATTTTATAATCTGAAAACCACCAATAGATAGATGCTTTGTAATGATGTGCCTTGGAAATTTGTGGAATAATTTGGGAGGTCTTGGGGAAAGGTGGGTGGGGGGAGAGGTCATATAAAGTTCAATTCAATTTATTTTTCCCCTCACAGGGCTTCATAAAATTGTTGATTTAACCAACAGAAGCAAGCTCGAAAAACCCAATTTACCGACATGGGAGCTTCAGGACTACACTTTATCTATGCTTTGACATATTTCTGAATTGTGTCCTCTTGGAAAGGCTTAGACCATCTGCCCACTCTCACCACATGGACACAGCAGACCCTCTCTGTGCTGTTCTGTGTAAACTGAGGTGCAAAATGAATCCAAAACGGGGTTTGGATTCCCTGCTCTGTCTGGGGCTGATTTAGCTCACTGGGCATCAAACACTTTCCTATTCTGGGTTGATTTCATTATTTTCTTTGTTGTTTTAGGCCCTGCCTGGCTCGTGCTGTGCAGCCTGCAGCATCTGTGCCCTGTCACTGATCTAACCAGGACACCTTGGCTCCGTCTGCCTGTTTACCACTGCATGGCCTAAAACTCCATTCAAAAATGTATTTAAAAGATTTTTCCTAAACCCAATATAATATTTTACTTAAATTATGTGGGAATGGTATGCTACCTGCTCTCGAGCATGGAGATGTTATTGTTTGGCTTGTAATATTCCACAGTAGGCCATTAAACTTTACGTCCATGCAGACAAGCAAGTGGCGCCACAGTAACAGTGTATTTTTTTCAAGATATTTGTATTGTACGTAGGGTGGCTGGGTGGAAGGAAATGTGGGGTTGGGTTTATGGGCGACCCAAGTACAATTTTTACACATGGCATGGGTTTGTAATGCATGTACGCAAAACATAATGATAGTGCTATTAAAATAAATTAATAAAGTCAGTGTAGAATTATAATTAGTCACTCATGCATTTGAGTGTGACACTGAGTCAAACCAAACCTGCACTTAACTCTTTCACTGCCAGCCCTTTTTTATAATAGCAACCTCTAGCCTACCAGTGTTTTTACTTATTTTCAACAACTTTGCAATCCATGCAAAATGTGTATTCCAAAGCAAAGGGCATCTACTGGATATAGATAGTACCCCCTCCCCCTCACAAAAATGAACAAGTAAAGAGTTGAAATGCAATACATTTGAAGTATTACATTACTGGCTGCAGTTATTACATTATGACATTTTGTAATACATTATTGTCAAGGTATTATTACGGTATTGGCTCACTCAAGTGATTACATTATTGGCGTGTTATTACATTATAGGCTTATTACATTTAAAACCGTCCAAAATTATTATGTTATTACATTATTAGCCATTATTATGTTATTACATTATTGGCCATTATTATGTTAACATGGCCCCCCACCAGAAAAATTACATATTGCATCTTTAAGACATCCTGTGGGTTTTATCATTTGGTTACAATGATACACTGTTGATGCTAATGCTATCTTACCTCCATGCAAGGAAAGCAGGAAGCTATTTATTTATTTATTTTTTATTGTAAAGAATATTATGTAATTTATGTAATAGTCATTGTTGGATTATTTGGTCAAATTGAAAAATCAGTAATTTAAGTTTCAACTTTGAAATCTATGCTATCCTGTTTTGTATGAACAGATGGCTACCAATTTATAACGCTATAATATAATGAAAAAGTAACACCTGAAAACAGTAGTTACAAAGAAGATAGAGTAGTTTACATAATGCACCTTAATGAAAGCAAGATGAGTAACATGACTTTCCAAAGCAAAACATTTGTTCATTAAAACTAGCTCTATTTCCTGTAAACTCATATCTCATTTTAAGATTATGCACAGCGGTTATTGCACAACCTTTGCCAATCTCCAAAAAGCATCTTTAATAACATTTGGATGATATCAAGGAAAACTCAATGAGATTATCCTCTGAAGATTATTATACACAAGTCCATTATCAGGTTAGAGCCACACACAGAAGAGGCCCACATTAATATTCAACATGTACAGTATGAGGGAGTGTGATTTCTACAGCAGAGATACAGGGGCTTGTTAGAAGAAACATGGGACTACTGCAAATCAGACTAATAGTGACAAAGATTTAAACGGGGAGATCAGTGGCAGAGTGGTTAACAACACGGTCCGGGCTTTGATTACTGTTTAACTTGCGCCGCGTGTCCTCCTGTGTAATAATCATGTGTATGCCTAATATGTGCACTTCTCATACAATTTGTGTTCTTATTGTTAAAGAAATACCTTGAAAAACGTGCGTCCTCTCCACAGATCTGACCTGTAACCTGGCTTCGTCATATCCCTGCTCGCCTCTGAATGGATACGTTTCATGCAGTGCCGTGGAACATTGCAGGCAAAGCAATAACATCTGCATGGAGACAAGTATGATTATGACAATTGGTGTCTAAGATTGTCTATCTTGAATATATATACCCCAAAAGAAAAGTTACATAGTACATCTTTAAATATGCCTTAAACAAACCACTTGCCCCTTCTCCAACCTTAACTTTACAACTTTATGTAGTCGAAACCACAGCTTCAGCCCCTCAGTGATTTACATTGATCTTCGCTGGTCATAATGTATTGGCTCATCATTGTACATAGGCTTCTCTGTATTACCCCAATTTCTTAACCTCCAAATCACCATAGCAATAGTTTGAGTGCTGATTAAACCATTCTTCTTTAGACTATCTTTGACGTGTATCGACTCCCCTTATACGCACAGTTATCGCTCCCTAAGTAACTTCAGTGTCTGCCTATGTGAGCCAACCAGTGTAATGAAATGCAATGGCCCTGCTCTGCTCCTGCTGATTTTACACTAAAATGTGCACACAAGAAGAACATCATAAGCCCCGTAATCAATACAGCTGTAATGGAGGTCCTCATCCCAGGCTCTGAATGGAAATACCAAGCAAAGCCAGTACTGGAAGTCAGCACGATGGGGTCAAATGGAGCAGAAAGAATGAATTTTAACATAACTTTTAAATGTGAACCTTAACCGAGGCATTGGTGAAATTTAACATTGTTCAAGTGTGAAACATTGTGTGAAGACCCTGTGGTGAACTACTGAAGGGGCAAATTAATGTTAGCAAGGCATGTATTTGTTCTACTGGCTGAGGTTTAAAGAACAAGAACAGTATGCACATTGTTAGAAGCTGTTATGCTGGCAAAACTGGCAACCCTCAAAGTATTGCTATATTTTCTGATTAAAATGAGGTCTAACTTTGAACTGAAGATTAGAACACACTACTTCAATCGCTGTAAAGTGGAACTAAATGTTGTAAATGGAGGAATGGAGCAAAAACTATAAAGGTTTCCCAGCAGTCTTTGGACTTCCTCTGACTTGCTCACGTCCCCCTGCCGTGTTGTCTGCCCTGTCCTCTATGATGCTAGGTAAGACAGTTGATTTAAGAAGTTCAATTCTAACATTTAGGTGCACTTACGCGGGTTATTTGTTGTGAATTTTGTCCAGAGGTGTAGCTGAGGGCCTGGCTTTGCTCTCCAGCCCCCCATGGCCCTGTGGACAATGGCCTGCTCCCCTGTCTGTGGTGATGGGTCCATGTGCGTCATGGCCGAGCTCATGTCACTGACTGAGCGTGGCTGCAAGCTTTGAAGCGGTATGTTTAAATTGTTAGCATGAGAATGAAATACTAACCAACTTTACATTAATGTCACTTATTTTTCAGGTTATGGGATTTGAATCAGCTACACCCTGCAGTGCATCCTGTGCATCCTGTTGTTTTGCCTTCACCTTTTTGTTCTTTCCTGCCCTAATGTGAAACTGAACTTTTAAATTGTAAGATTTGTAACTGGATGGTGGGAAAGTAATTGTAATCTTGAATATTAAGAATCAAACTGTTCAAGTGAATGACATTTTGTTGGTCTTTTTATAGTGAATGAGTTGATAACCTACCCGTATCTTGTAACCTTATGCATTAGTTTAGTTAGCGTAGTTTTCTTTATTTTTATAGGTTAAATTGGGCGGTGGTGCTTGGTTTATTTTTAGCTTATTCTAATTTAGTTATATTTACTTTGTCACCCACTCGCACTGCCACATAAACTCTATATCAACTCTTTTTGTGCTCTTAAACGGTGTATGGTATTTGAATAGCATTGTCTACTGGTCCAAGTCTTTTTTTTTTTTGCAATTTCAGCGAAAACTATGTTTATTTGCAGCTCTCTGATCATAAACAGTCAAAAACTTAAATTTGAAGTACTATGTGACATCACGCAGGACTACCTAGATTACAACCAGGTGTTTCTGTAAACAACAACAACAAACACCTGGCTGCAGGGGCGGAGTTCGAAGTCCCTCCCTATTTTCTTTAAGACAGTGTAATCTTTTTTTAATTTTTTTTATTATTTTCAGGTGAAGTTTGCTTTGCCCGTAACATTCCACAGGATGTCATTAAACTTGTCTATTTCCATGGAAACAAGCAGGTGACACCACAAGGCCAAGTTACAGACTGTGTGGAGCGCTAACCCCCTTAATGGCAAGACTGTCTGTTCATCGAGGTATTTTTGAGCAATAAAACACATATAATTGAATTACACAGTTACTTTTTAGTGACAGTGTCTGGACACTTCTGGAGATGGATGTAAGAAACCACTCTTGCTGATCCAAAACCTTTATGTAGATACAAATAAATAAATAAGTAAATGAGAATTAATAAAAATGTATATGATAATAAAAAGGGAATACGAGACATGAACACAGGTCTCCTTCATATACAGATTTAAGTTACAAATGGAGGTATAACCATATGAATCTTGTTTGTCCTTTTCTGTCAGAGATGTTTTCTCCAAGACGAGACTGACTGATGGCTCACTGATGCCTCCTGTCACCGCGGTGATTTAAAGGGACAGGAACACTCTTTGACCAAACTAAAGAGGTCCGACCGGCCGAGCCGTACTGTACAATCCCGGAGTCAATGTATCAAAGTGCCCTTGACAAACTGACCTCCTCCGATTGGAACTCAGCCAAGCAGCAAATTGAGCCAGAGTTTGGGTTTGTAGACAGATGGGAGATAATTGAAAATGACTTGTGTTTAGGTGACTTAATTCCAGAGCACAAAGGGTTAACTGGAGTAGGTACCATCTTCCCATGTGACTACACAAGTCTTTGGATGTATGCAATGAGTGGAACATTGGCTGGACAATATACTCTTCAGTCAAGCTAAACTAACCAAGCAAGTTATCAGCAAATGTCAATAACTATTTATGTAAATGAATGAATGAAATGAAATGTATCTATAAGGGACTACTTCAAAAACCGCCAGAATACCTCACCTGCTTGTTAATCATTGATACAGGAACATTTAATGCCAGATCACATGACTCCATAAGGTTAAGGACTAGCTGCACAAAACTGAGATGGAAAAGAGGCTTTTAGCTGTTTTGCTTCACAAAAATGGAAAACACTCCAAGAAAAAGCTACACTGGATACGTTGGTGACACAATCGTAATTTAATAATCTGGTAACAAACTTTTATACACACACCAGCACCTGTTTTCAAGTGCTTTCATTGGGTTCCCCTGTATAAAGAAATCACTGAGATGCCTAAAAGTACCAAAAACGCTTATATATCTAAAACGCTATAACATGTAGAAATATTAGAAATAAATGTTTTTAAAGCTTTTGACATATTCAAAATATTCAAACTTATGATCCCCAAATGTTGAATCTTACCTTTATTTGTTAAAAATTCTCCACAGTTGCCATATTAATTTCAAGACTTAAACATACTGTATATATAAATGGACATAGCTGCCACGTTCCAAATAGGAAGTGATCATGGGCACACTTCTGGCTCCATCGACTCTTGTCAGGCTCATCATTTTGGTCTTAAATGTTCGTATTAACCCGCTCTACATGATACTGGTGTTTTTATTTCACTATTGTGTCAGTAAATCAAGATATGAACATTAATAACAGACGAATCAGGCGCCCTCTTTCCCCGAGATCACTCCAGGTTTGATTGACAGCGTTGCTAAGCGCCCACTCCCCGCTAAACCAGCGGTGTGGGCAGGAAAGGGTGTTACCTTCAACAGCCTCACTCTGGATGGGCACTTTGGTTGCTATGATACTCATCAGAACTCCACTCCAAATTCGCCGCTATATCTGATAGCCTCGATGAGCTTCATTTGACTGGAGCCGAGCGCTATGGGTGACGTCACAGGCACTTGGTCCACTTTTTTATACAGTCTTCTGTAAAGGTTTAAAGTCATACCTGACAACAGTCATGTCTTTGGGGTTCATTAAATGGACTTTCTGAAGCTATTGTGGGAGAAAAATCCAAAGACAAGGATAGGCACAAGGATAACAAAATAATAATTTATTTTTATTAGTCTAATCATAACTCTTGTGTAAATTAGACTTTTTAGATTTTTCTCATGTATATGGATTGAAGCATGCTGTGATGTCATGAACACAACCCTGTTAGAAGCACATTTAAACCATGTCATTTAGACTGAACACCAGTCACTGCTGAGAGCACTTCCTGTGTCATTTATCAAGCGTTTAACAGCCCCGTCTGGTCGAGCTGTCGTAGAAGCAGGTGAACAGGTTGCTGACGCACACAGAAGGAGAGTGTGGGAAAATCACAAATTAAAGGTCAACTCTCTTATTCTGAAAGGCCAATTACTTAGAGACCTGTTGGACGCCTGTGCAAGAGTATTTTTAAATGCATGACCAGGTCGAGTGACGCATGCATACAGTGTATTGTATTGTAATGTACAATCAGTACAGTATTCTGTATACTAGTAGTTCATTTTAAATTATTCCTCACTTACCTTATACATTCAGAGTATATTAATTATTCACCACCATGAGTTTATAAGTGCTTTTCACAATAAGAAACTATATTCAGTATAGCACTAAATGAAACTGTAACTGTTTTCCGGTACAGTTACTTAAAATGAGTATCTATTTTTGGCATGTATTTATTTAAACAAGGGGTATAGATATGCTAAACTATTACAATATGAAGCAAAAATTATCTTTTTCTTTCAGTTTAAGCCACAGAAACTGAATGATCTGCTGCTGGTTGGCTCTGTCCTCAGCATGATGCTTTGAGTCAGAGAAGAGGATGCAGTCGTTCATTGCATTCATTGATCTTTTTGCATTCATTGATCTTTTTGTTTTCAACTGGACTTGGAGGTTCTAAACTACGTAAGTGTGGAGTTTGCAGAAGTGCGTAAAGTAGCCTAAAATTTAGGAATGCACCGATACGATACCTATACTACTATCAAATATCGGCACTAATACAGTACATATTGTCCATAATATGAGTTAAGCCGATACCCCGGTTGTGTCTTTAATTGGATGTAATAAAACTATTTACAGCCGAAAATGTCTCATAATGTTTGAACTTTTATTCATATGAAGCTGGTCAGTTGTGATGTGAAGGAGAAATAACAGTTGTATAACACAACTAGATCTCTTGTGTGATAAGTGAACTGTGTTTTAAGGAAATAATGCCGTGTTCTGTCCTTACACTGGTATCAGTTTATATCGGGTATCAGCAGATATGTAAAGTCAAAGTATCAATATCGGTATCGGAAATGAAGAAGCTGGATCGGTGCATCCCAACTAAAATTGTACACAAGAATACAGTTACTTTAAAATATTATTAAGCAACTATGGTAAGTAAAAAGTAGCTGTCAAAGAAAGTACTTGATTGTAACAAAAAAAAACAACAAAAAAAAACAAAACAAAAGTAGTGGGAAACTACTGTGTTTACTGTGTAAACTTGTAATTTGACACAGACATCTTGTAATTTGATTGTTTTTTTTTCAAGTAATGTAATGTAATTGGACAAAGAAAATATGAAATAATGCACAATTTCTGGTATTTAAATGTATTTATTCAAATTTCTTGTACATTTAACGACAGATGAAGAATTTGACATGCGTTATTACCAGTGAATGTTTTGAAGCTGATGCTGTTACAATAGAAATAGCAACATTGCTTTGCTTTAATAGGAATAATAAGAATACATGACATGTGAGCCTTGGAGTTCATACATCACTGGCTATAGAAATAATTGAAAAGCATTGGCCTTCACAGACACCAGGCCTCATTCTTGTGGCACAATTAGATTTTTTTCTTTATTCTTCCTGACAGTGATATTGAAGCTGTACTTTTTGCACAGTACCCGTCACACACGAGCGGCTGGACCCTCTTCAGACCTGCTGCATCAGTGTAATTGGAAGCGCCCCAATTCACTGTCCCATGTGAAGAAGATGGTGTAATAGTGCTCATGGTTTTCTATGTCAAATTCTATACCCGTAGTTATGTCATCATGATTCAGTTATAATACATGTTTAAATAGTAATAACGCACATGATTTCCAGCTGGATAATTTCAGTCCAGTGAGGTTCATCTGGTCTCATGTTATTTTAATGGAATCTTTTTCTAGACCAAGGTTTAGTTTGTTTTCATACCTGACAGTTTGGACTACTCACTAGTGGTCTTCCTCAGAGTAAACATCATCGCTGGATTAATTGGATTAGTGTTGGGAAGAATACTTTGCAAAATATACAGTACGTACTTACAGAATACCGAATACCTCATTGAAATGTAGCTTGTAATGTACAATCAGTACTGTGCAGTGGTCCAAAGTTGGTCCTCACTTACCTTATGCATTCAGAGTATGTTAATTATTCATGGATTCGTAAGCGCTTTTCACAACAAGAAACTGTATTAAAGAGGCAATCGAAATACAGAAACGTGCCCCCGGGACTATAAACCGGGACGAGGAGGCTCTTTTTTACTCTCACACACCTGGATACTGTCCTGAAGAAGTCAGACTGCAGATGGCGCTGTCGTCCTGGCTCCACTGATAGGAAGACAGCGCCAAAACCTGTTTAAACCATCTGACCGGACACGTCACAGCAACATCACGTGACCACTCTGAAGAAGAGCGCTAGTGAGAAGTCCAAACTGTCAGGGATGAACAAAAACTAAAACTTGGTCTGGAAAAAGAATCTATTAAAATAAAAATAGCTAGCTTAAGATTTTGTGATGAGAATGGCTTTTGTCAGCTCCGTTTTCAGTTCTGAACCAGTGGTAAGTACAATGTCCTTTGAGAAGTACTGTCAGACAAATTGGATGTATCAGCGATGGGCAACGTGTGAACTGCTGAAATATTTTAAATTAGGGATGAGAAAAGACACGATTTCCAAAAAACATATTCTGGAAGTTGCCGTGGGCGCCGCCATCATCATTCAGGTTATATTATTTTGCATGGGGCTGCCCATCTTGACAGTAAATAAGTTCTATAGGGACTACAGAGACGTTTTAAAACTTTTCCCAAATTGGGGCAATGTTGACTGACAAATTTACACATATCCATCTACTTTATATCATATTTTAGCTGCAAAACTTTTCCCAAATTCTCCATTGAAATGAATGGAATTCCTGCTTAACCGGAAGTGCCACCACAAAGAAAGTGCAGTTCCTGCTTAACGGAAGTGCCACCACAAAGAAAGTGCAGTTTAGTCGCATTTATGGCAAAAATGGGCGGGGCCGAATAAGGTCAGTAATCAAATAAATACATTGTGCACTGTATTTGGTCTGATCTGGTCTCACCATTTCTTGAATTATTTGATTTCATATTTTTTGCTTCGTATAGCACTGTTTTTAGGAACTACAGCTTCTCCAAAGGTGTAACACATGACAATATAGGCTACATCTAACAAGACCATTTTACTCATGTGTGCTCAGTCTTGTGGAAATTTTATCATCCAAGATCTTGTCCCATCCCTATTGAAAATGTTCTTATATATCAGTGTAACATGTTTGATAAATTGGGCTAAATCTATTTTGTTTTTTTTATTGGAAAGAGATTACAAGAATAGTCTTTAAAGGTCCTATATTACGCTATTTTCTGATCTCTGTTCTAATGTTGTTTCCTCATCACAAACAGACCTGGAGCTGCATTTTGTCTCATTCACAGGTTTAACACACAAACCTTGCATCTTTAGGTTGTGTTCTTCTCTCAAACAGAAAACACTCTGTTCCACCTTGTGATGCCATGTGGTAATACAGTGCGCCACTGTGTTTTTAAACTGCACTCACATTCACTAGAATCATTTGGATGATTTCAGTCCTGGAATTACCGATTTATATTTAACTAACGGTAAAAGGTAGATGTTAACTTGAAAACTACAGCCTCATGACATCACAGGGTGGAACAGAGCATTTTGAGAATAATGCAGGGTTACTCAAACATGTATCAGTGAAACAAAACACAGCTCCAGGTTTGTTTTTGAGGAGGTAACAACATAACAGGACTTAAAGCTCACAAGAATCCCTAATATAGGACCTTTAAAACTGCTAGTCTAATAGATGCTGTGATATTATTGCTCATAATTTGTGACAAACAAAAATGTGTTGAGTTAGATTTCATATTTGATGTACACTGGTACATTACATTCATTTACCTGATTCCAAAATTCCTATTCCTAGAGCTAATAAATACAGTATAATTTACAAACATTTAACTAAATCATTCTTGAGGATATTTTAGTTGCAACTGTTCTTCACAACCAAGTTATTTGAATAATTTGAGCTTGAACGTGGGTGTCAACTTGAGAGGAACGGGAGAGCTAAGTAATTAATACCAGTTCACTCTCAGTACACACGTTTGGCTGTCCGGTCACGAGGGGCTGATTGCTTTGTTGTTCTTAATAACCGCTGCGGCTCGTGGCGGTGGTTTTCTTCTTCTTCGTGTTACCTGCGCCCCCTCGCCTCCCTGACAGCGCAGAGTGTAGACCCACTCCCCATGGCGGTGATGTTTGTGGGCGAGGAGATGTTGACAGGCTCCGGCTCCACGGTGATGTTGTGGGCGAGGAGATGTTGACAGGCTCCGGCTCCAGCCCCGTATGGAGTGGAGCTGTCAGATGGGACACGCATGCGCAATTGCCACCACACTCTATCCAAGACGCGCGCGGACACACATTTATCAGGTTGGGAGAGTGGAGAGTGTATTATTCAACATCTCAAAACTAACCGCGAACAACTACCCCACTGAAACATTTTGCATGGATGTGAAGAAGTTTTAGTGGGACTTTTACGCACTACGTCTACTTTGGACTATCTTGGATCATTTACGCGACAACGTCCCCATTGGATAATTTAAAAAAGAAGAAAGGAATCGATCCAACAGGTAATTCACGTAAAGATTTTTGGCGCTTTTTACTCGGGCGTTAATTTTGGCTTTTGTGTTTTTCTAGAAGTTCTCACCATGAACCAAACCGCTGGTGCCACCAACGCGTATCGCAGATGCTCAAAGGGAGGCAAGGTAAGGTCCTGCAACGAGAGAAGTTATGGTTGAAAATTTTAAATGTTTTTTTTTTGAGCATTTAGTTTGTTGTGTATGTTTGGAAACTCGGTTCAAAATGCTGCGTGAGTGTTTCGTCTTTATCCACGTGCGCTTTGTAGTTAATTAACTGCCCGATATAATTGATTAAGAGCATGTAAGCCAGCAATTAACGATAAAAGAAGGGATTGTGGTGGTAAGTCGTGGATAATTGACTGAACAAAGCGTTTCTATGGCACCCCGCTTGATAAAAACGCGCTGCTTGCTTTTATGCTTTTAACTTGATGTTCTGGGTTGATATCGATCCAAAAATGATGACAGTGCGGGCGCGTTTCTAAGCGGTGACCCACATTACGCAGTGGTGAGAGGGGATGGGGGGTGAGGGCGAGGAGGTAGAGGAGGGAGGAACGATGAAGAGATGAAAAGAGTGAGAGAAAGCGCTTTGGAGGAGGAACGCTGGAGCGACGTGGGAGGAAGAAATCGTGGAGATGGAGGCATCCCCGGTGAATGGAGAGGAGGAGCAGTGTTCACCACGCATCTGGCGCTGTCAACCGCCGCTTTGAAATGAGATATGGAATTAGCGTGAGCGGATCTGACAGCGCGTAACCTGCAAAGTCCCTGCTGTTTACAAATGTGGACTTTTGTGGAACAGATGCAAAGATATAACTGTACAGATCTATTGATTACAGCGTTTGGCAAGTGGTTAAGTGACTCAGTTAGTGGAGACGCTTATAGAAGTTTCCCTTGTGTGTCCCTCATGTTCAGTATATTGCCTTCATTAACCCAAATGCGATTTAGTCAATATTTACCAACGGCCTTTTAATATTGGCATAAGATTTGAAATAGCACTTGATAAATTGAGTTGAGTTGATGTGAAAATATTTGGCAGATTATAATTTAAGAGTTTTGCTGGTAATGGATTTGGCAAGGGACATGGGAAGATGAAGCTAGCTCGAATTTAATTATAGCAACTTCATTTTCAGTTTCATCTAAAATATGAAATTAAATGGGCATTATATACAGTGGTGGAATGTAACAAAGTAAAAGTAGTAAAGTACTGTACTTAAGTAGAATTAGTGTAATGTAGGTATCTGCACTTTACTTAAGTACATTTTAAAGTGGATACTTTTACTTCACTACATTTGAGAGCAAGTATCTGTACTTTCTCGGGTTTATTTTTAACACATTCATAATTTGAGCAAACAAAAATATACAAATAAAAACAGCTAGGATTTAATTGTTTCTACTTAACAAAAATCAACACAAATCTTTATCAACATCACTATATTTGAAGCCTTGTAAAAATCTGCATGAAATACTTTTACGTTTTGCTCTTTAAGTTCCTTTTTTAACAGATACTTTAATACTTTTACTTAAGTTGTCTGTGTAATCCCTCAGTCGTCCAGGTCTGATCCATAGTAAAAGCCAAAGTTAAATCTGTCAACTGGACAAAAACCTTTTGTCCAGTTGACAGATTTAACTTTGGCTTTTACTATTTTACTTAGGTTAATTTTTTTCATGTGATCCTTTTGCTTGAGTATTTTTATGCCTGTTTCATTATTTAAGTAACAAATTTGTGTACTCCTTCCAATGCTGATTATACAGAGCAAATTATAGGTAATGTAACACTTCCCCAAGTCAGAGCAGTAAACAAAACCAAAAGCAAAAATACCATTTTCAAAGCTGGAGATGAAGCAAATGACTGTGCTCATAGGATCAACCTTGCTTTTATAATTTCAATTTATTTCAATATAAAACTAGAGACTAGGGTTGTCAAAAGTATCGAAAATCAGATACTAATCGATACTAAAACTGATATCGAAACTAGATACTCATTTGAGCAGGTATCGATACTGCAAAAAATCACATTAATAGGACAAAATTTGAGCTTTCCCGAACAGTTTTAGTATGATTTCGAGCTGTATCAGAAGAAGTGTAAGACCTCATGCTAATGTAAAGAAAGTACTGTTGTTTTGTATATGAATATGACATTCTATTATTAACAGTATATAATCTGTATGGCGTATTGACTGAATTCCTTAGTAATTTTAGTATCGCAACAACACTGCACTACTCGAGACTATGCTTGAAAATAGTGTATATTTATCAGATTGGGGGCCATAGCATTATTACAATCACTGACACTTGAATCATCGGTCCTCTACCCTCCAATCACCAGGACGAGCCGGTCCCTCATCGCTGCTTGTTCTAATTTTGGTTTTGTTCCTCTCCTCTTTCAAATCAGTTTTGAGAGAAAAAATAGATTCCAGCCCAAAACGCTCGTGTCCACTATTTCATTATCGCTCCTTTTGTGATGCCGCTTTTAGCTCGTGGTGCCATTTTAAACTGCTTTTGGTTGGTGTTTACTGTTATAATACTGGCAATTGTCCATTTGAAACGTGGGTCCATGGAGAGATGCTGTTTTGGTTCTCGTCGTCGGTTGGCTCATAGTGGAGTAATAATTCTGCGATTATGTTTGCGTGTTGTAGAGACATCACATTGTCAGTGCGTGAACCGGCGATGACAGATCAACAAACACTCGGGATTGTATTATTTGAGAAAAAGTCCCAGCCAATTTGAGACGCGATTTCAACAGCTCCTCATTGAAGCGTGGGCTACATCACACACTTATTTTGTTGTCAAAGATGTGAAAGGTTGAATAGAAATTGGCCGACAGTGAAATATCTTTTGACACGAAAAGTACTACCACGAAAGGTGATTCTAGGCTGGTATTTTTGTCAATTTGCTTCTCAATTACTCATTCAGTCAGTTGTATTGTTGTTAATAGTAGGGTTACTGCGCTATGCCCTTTTAAAATGCCTTATGAGCAGACACAGCTGAAGTCGAAGTTCCATGTGGAAGTGGAACCTTCTTTGACTGTAAGGTTTGCAGTTCAAATGACTTTAATATTGTTGTGTCCTTTTCGAGACACACCCCATAAGCTGTTTGTAAGTGTGTGTATTTGGCTGGGGGCAGAATAGCCACACAGAACTGTCAGCTGTAGCTATACTGAAGTTGAAATGACCACATAGCTTATTCAAAGAAGGGGTATTCTGCAAAATCGATTTTTTTTTTCAGCTTTTTACCATGTTATAACGTTGTCAAAAACATGCCTGAAGAGGTTTTAGATGTCATCCATGCATGTTTGAGTCATTTAGCACCTTTGTCCTGGGACCTATTTGAACCCTCCTTATAGTTAACTGTAAGATTCTGTACAAGGCTCCGCCCACAAGCCTTCGTCACCCATGCTCGCACACGACAGTTCTCCATAAATATACAAAAACATGATACAAAACTGTACACAGCCACTTGACAAACCTGATGTGATGTGCAGTAGTTTCATTAGCGGGATGCAGCTGATTGTTGTGATAACGCTCTGAAGGGGGAGTGACTTAAAGCAGAGAGCAAACGGAAGGGAGACTCAGAGCATCAAAAACGAAAGTGAAACATATAAAACATGGTAATGCGTTGTTTTCGGTGAATATAACATTTTCAAAACAATAAGAGGAAACATGGTGATCTAAATATGTTGTGTTACAGTTAATACTTACATTGTCTCCCTTATCTGAGTTTTCATTTGGAACACATCAGCAAATCACATTGCGTCCATGGGTTCCAGGATGATGAAAAGTGAGCACCGTTGTCATAGCAATTAACAATTCAAAACGGAATATTATATCTTTTGAATGGTAAAAAGCTGTCAGTATGTCACCTTTAAACAGGACGCTGAAACCCTGGAATTGTGGATGAAATTGGAAAAAGGAATCCATAGTTATTTTGATGCTTGTTCCAGTAATAGCTAATATGATAAAGTGACTTAATAGCTCTATAGGCCCAGTCTATTTCTGTCCACACAGTTTTCCCGCTATAGTCTCTTATATCTAAAGCTAATGCTCTGATCCTGAACCTGATACTTATGTGTTGTGTCCATCAAACTTTGAATTCACTTTGCACTTTATATCTGACTTCAACTGTGCTCTACACTCCCTCTGAACCAAGGCTCTTCTAGAAAACACATGGACGTATGAGAGAAGCATTGTACTGTATGGGCAGCAGTAGTGGAACGTAACCAAGTAAAAGTAGTAAATTAGTACTATATTTAAGTATACAGTTTAGGGATCTGTACTTTACTTAAATATTTTTACTTTTACTTCACTACATTTTAAAAAGGACTGAAAAGTAAAAGTATTTTTCATTATTTGAGACCTGCAGAAAAGGCTGAGGGTTTATTTTTAATGTGTTTATAATTTGAGCAAACAAAAATATACAAATAAAAACAGCTGAAAAAAAACAACAACTATTGATTGAATCGTTTCTGTTGAACACAGTTCAGGACAAATTTTCATCAAAATCAGTACATTTGAAGCCTTATAAGACCTGAAAATATGCCCAAAATACTTTTACTATTTACTCTTAAAGTACACCTTTAAACAGGTGCAGTACTTTAATACTTTTACTTAAGTAGATTTTTTTTCAGTGATACTTTTACTTTATTTTCAGTATTTTTTTTCTTTTACTTAAGTAACAAAACTTAGTACTTCTTCCACCCCTGATGGGCAGAAACAGGTCTGTTCACACCACACTGCAGTGCTCATGATCTTATACCTTTAGGATCACTTGCAGAGATGTTTCTTGGAAAGTTATATATAAGTGTATTTACATTTTTTATTTTTATTTTTTGTATTTATTTATTTGATAGGGACAAGTATGTACATTAGGCATGTGACACACAACAACATTTATAGCCAAGGCTATTTTGCAACGTCCATCTCTAGAAGCACTTTTACAAAAAGCAAAATAACACACAGGATTGACTTGGGGGGAAATTGTAATAATAGTATATATTTAAAACTTAGAACAAAAGTCAAATCGTGAAAATAAATTGTTATGCAAAATGTACGAATCTCAGTGACAAATATGTATTTGTGACACTGTTTATACAGGCTACGGCCACTAGAGGGGAGTGTGGCTCTATAAACCACAGGGTCGGGACGTTGGACAGGATTGCAAAACGTCAGTCTGATAAATTTACATAGTACTGTATTGAGACATATTATCAAAGTTTAAATAACTATTCCTCAAAATCATTATGTGAAGGGTAATCACAGCCTGCACTCTGTTTAAATGAAACGTGCTGTGTAAAAGTCGTTGGAGCTGATCTTCATATTTGGAAGCTTCAGCTTCATATTGGAAGGTGTTGGTCCTGATGTTCCTGCAGCTCAGCCATTTTCATTTGTTTCATTAGACCAGTGGTGGAAGAAGTACTCAGTTTTGTTACTTAAGTAAAAGTACAGATACTGGAGCAAAAAAGTAAAAATAAAAGTATCACATGAAAAAAAAAAAACTACAAAAGTAGTATTAAAAGTATTAAAGTACCCATTTAAAAGTACCTATTTCACACATATTTTGAGGTCTTATAAAGTATTCATTTTGATGAATGAATTTCATTCAACAGAAACCATTTTCTAGCTGTTTTTATTTGTATATTTTTGTTTGTTCAGTTTATGAATGTGTTAAAAATAAACCCTCAGCCTTTTCATCAGGTCTCAAAGATCAGTTCAAAAATGTAGTGGAGTAGAAAGTACAGATACCTGCTCTCAAATGTGCTCAAAATAAAAGTATCCACTTTAACATTTACTTAAGTAAAGTACAGATCCCTAAAATGTGTACTTAATACTTTACTACTTTTACTTTGTTACCTTTAACCTCTGCCTTAAACGTTTGCTACACTGCTAATCACAGCATAAAGGTCCACTGCGGAACTTTTTTGGTAGAAGGTCCTCCAACTGTCGTCACAAAGATGCTACTACTTTGCCCAGAATGTTTCACAGCATTAAACTTATCTATCTCCATGGAGACAAGTCAGTAGCACCACCAGGTCAAATCAAGTCATATCTCTGGAGAGGCGAGCCCTTCTCATAGCAAGAATCGACGTTTTTCTGTATTTCTAAAAAAATTAATGCTAGATAGATACGCTTTTTACTGTGGAACATTCCGGGCAATGCAATAACATCCCTCTGAAGATAAGTAAATAAGACTCCCTCCCACAAAAGTTACACAGTGCACCTTTAAATATAGACAGAATTGTCCTATACAAATACATACATATTTAAGAGGTTTATCATTTTATATTTAATATTATTATAGTTTGAGACCTGTTGAAAAGGCTGAGAGGTTTATTTTGGACATGGTCATAATTTGAGCAAACAAAAATATATAGATGAAAAATGTATTTAATTGTTTCTGTTGAACAAAATTCAGCACCAATTTTTATCAAAATCACTGAAGCTTTTATTTGTTGCTCTTTAAGTACATTTTTAAACGGGTACTTTAATACTTTTACTTAAAGAGATTTTTTCATGTGATAATTTAACTTTTACTTGAGTATTTTTTTGCTTCAGTATGTGTACTTAAGTAACAAAATGAAGTACTTCTTCCACCGCTGATTACCATATGCACTATACTGTATATTCAGTACAACACTGAACCTCTAACTCCCCGGATCATTGACTGAATAGAATTTTCTTTTGCTATGGAACCTATCTGGACGACTGAGGGATTACACAGACACAAGACCATATATATGCTTTACCATATGCATTCCTGTGCTGGTGAAGGCGCTGAGCTGACGGGTTGCCAGATTGGCCGTAGATTTCTTAATTACAGCAGTTTGGTTGGCCCGCAGCAGAGCAAACGGCCCGGGACCCAGCCAAGTATCGACCCTCTTCTCATTAGGGCCCATTGTAATGCATAGTTATCACTCCAGCTCTCACTGCAGTCTATGGAAATCGCTATTGATCCCATTTTTTATTTTTTTTTGCACCTTCAGAATAAATGGCGGCTGCGTGCCCCTTTCAATCATCTTTGCACTTTGAGTTTCTGTACCCAGGGCATCTCGGTCCCCATTAGCACAAGGGAGGGGTCTCTTCAGGAGCACACACTAGACCTGCTGACAGACAGAACTGCTTTACAGTGCAGAACTTTACAGTGAGGTACTTTCTCTTTGTGTGGAGTTTGTATTTTATATCAATGGTAGATTTAAAGGTCCCATATTACACTATTCTCTGATCTATGTTATAATGTTGTTTCCTCATCACAAACAGACCTGGAGTTGTGTTTTGTTTCATTCACATGTTTAACACACAAACCCTGCATATTTAGGCTAAGTTCTTCTCTTGAACGGAAAACGCTTTGTTCCACCTTGTGATGTCATGTGGTAATACAGGATGTTCTCCACTGTGTTTTTAAACTCCATACACCTTCACTAGAATCATTAGGAATATTTCAGCTCTGGAATTGCCAGTCTCCACTTGAACCAAAGATAAAAGGAGTTGTTAACTTAAAAACTACTGTTTTGTGACATCACAAGGTGGAACAGAGAATTTTGAACTTTGAAGATGTAGACAGACTAATAAGAAATGATTTCATTCACACATGAAACATGTGTGAATGAAACAAAACACAACTGCAGGTATAATTTTGAACTTGAAGATGTAGACAGACTAATAAGAAATGATTTCATTCACACATGAAACATGTGTGAATGAAACAAAACACAACTGCAGGTATGTTTTTGATGAGGTAACAACATTATAACACGGCTTAAAGCTCACAAGAGTCCATTCTGTGTAATATAGGACTTTTAAGGACACTGCATAACGTGTTGGTGATACAGCTGCACTACTGCAGTACTTGGTCTTTGGCTCCCAGACAGGAGTTTGTAGGTTTAATCCTTTGGCTGTTTGACTCTTTGAATAAGGCTCATATTGTGTCGTTATTATGTTATGAAACCATTTTGCAGCGTAAGCATTATCATTGTTATGAATCACAATATTAAAATGTCTTAATTTCAATACTGAGGCATCGGCTCAATGCTCATTCTGATACCACAGTGATAACACAGTACTCTGTACTGTACTCTACTCACAGTAGATTGTGTTTTAGTAAAAGTAGTACTTAAAAGTACATAAAAGTAGTGCACTTAAGTAGAATTTTTAGGTGTCTGTACTTTACTTAAGTCAGTTTTAAAGTGAATACTTTTTACTTTAGTACATTTGAGAGCAGGTATCTGTACTTTCTACTCCACTATATTTTTTAACTGGACTGAAAAGTAAAAGTATGTTTTATTATTGTTTGAGACCTGCTGAAAAGTCTAAGGGTTTATTTTTAACATGTTCATAATTTTAGCAAGCAAAAATATACACATTGAACAAAATTTAACACAAATCTTCATCAAAATCACTTCATTTGAAGCTTTAATAGACCTCAAAATCTGCATGAAATATTTTTACTTTTTACTCTTTAAGTACATTTTTAAACATGTACTTTAATACTTTTACTTAAGTAGATTTTCAGACCCATTCACTCACATCTATCCACACACAAGTACTACATTTTTAATCAACGGCCATTTTGAGTTTTCACATATGTCACTGGGTCTTGTTTGTTGTAGTTTAGCTGTTCAAAATACATAGAACTGAATTAAACTTCTCCTCATTGAGAGCACATAGTAATAATTCAATCAAACTGTGGTAGGACACATCTGCATTAGAAACGTACAATGACTAAATAATACTTTGTGAAGACACTGACTTTAATGTGCTTTTGTAATCCCCCACAAGATGGCGCTCACAAACCACCTCACACACACCTCTGTACACACCGACGTTACCCTCGTCCCATAGAATAATAGTTTCATTTACCCTTCTTATAGCGCTGCATAAAAACAGCGGTGAAGTAATCAACCTCCTCTGGCCCTTTGCCTGGAAACAAATATACTTCTGTTGTCTTTCTATTTGAGAGCGAACTCTACGGTCTCTTGTTTACAGTGCACACGAGGAAATTACATCCACAAAGCCCAGAACGTGTCAAATGAATAATGCAACGTAAAAAGAAAATAGATTTTTCTCTCACCTCTCAGAGCCAACAGGTGAACAGCGGCTCCCTTAAATCTCGGGAAATAGTTAATTCAGCTCCGGCTGCGTTTCTCTTTGTCGGAGCCCACTGGCGTGTGCTCCTCATCACTACGCACCATAGAACTTTGGAGACATTTGCTCCTTTGCTTTTCAAATGCTGTTTCCTTTCCACACGAGGGAGGTTTTGTGACTACATTGGTCAGGTATTGCATTTTCATGACCTCCTGGAAGTGGAAGTGGGGAGTTACGTTTACCCGAGTACTTCTCAGAGTAGTTTTCTTGCACCGTAAACTTGTACTTGACTCATGTTTTTGTTGAAGTAACAGTACTCTTACTCGAGTAAAAATGTTGGTTATTCGTCCCATTGTGAGTGGTGTTTGAATGTTCATTGTGTTCAGTGGTGGAAGAAGAACTCAAGTTAAGTAAAAGTACAGATACCAATGCAAAAAAATATGTAAAAGTAAAAGTATGAAAAAAGCTATTAAAAAATATTAGAATACTTGAAAACAATCTACTTAAGTGATCATATTAAAGTACTTGTTTAAAAATGTAAAGAGTAAAAAGTAAAAGTATTTCATGCAGGTTTTGAGGTCTACGTGGCCAGTAGGCTATAGTGTACAATACAAAAAATATATGTGTACCTTCCGTGATAGACTTACATGATATGATAAGAAAATACACTAAGAAAACATATTTGTCTCATAATGGGGAAATTATAAGTGCTAGGACTTTTGGGGAAAACATGGTAGGTCTTGCTTAAAAGTAGCTATTACAAAACCATCCATCCTTTTTCTTCCTCTTTATCCGGGGCTGGGTCACGGGACAGCAGTCTACACAGGGATTCCCAGACTTCCCTCACCCCATACACTTCCTCCAGCTCCTCCGGTGGGACCCCAAGTAATTCCCAGGCCCTATAGTCCCTCCAGTGTGTCTTGGGTCTTCCCCGGGGCCTCCTCCTGGTGGGACGTGCCTGGAACACCTCCCCAGGGAGGTGTGCAGGAGGCATCTGGAATAGATGCCTGAGCCACCTCAGCTGGCTCCTCTCGACGTGGAGGAGCAGCGGCTCTACTCCGAGCTCCTCCAGTGTGACCGAGCTCCTCACTCTATCTCTAAGGGCCACCCTGCGGAGGAAACCCATTTCGGCCGCTCGTATCCGCGATCTTATCCTTTTGGTCACTGCCAAAGCTCATGACCATATCTGAGAGTAGGAACATAGATTCACCGGTAAATGGAGATCTTTGCCTTTCTGCCTGTCACTTACAGTTCACTTGAGCCCCTTTAAACACCTATAAATCAGTCGACATGTGAAGTACAATCAATACATCATTATTGCAGGTAATTTTGACTTAGACAAACTTAATTGATCCACGTAGGAAATGACATTACTCCATTTATGCATAGGCTGCATTATGCTATAATGCTAGCGCGACCATGCTAGTTTCCGTTGCCCCTGTCTCCCTGCTCTCTGTGATTGACAGGTGGCTGTGGTGTGATTGCGTTTGTCTGTTCGCCCCCTCTGACCCGGGTTTGAGCATCGGTCCTGGGGTCAGTCACCATCACCACTTTGAAAAGGCACCATGGTCTCACACACACACACACACACACACACACACACACACGCACACACGCACACACACAGATCTATCAGACAGCAAAGGCCCCCTCTGCTCCTGTCCCCAGGCTCTGCAGTGTCACTCAGCCGACGTCAGACCAAAGCCGTTGCATTTTAAGTGGCTTTGCCTTTTCCAGTTTTGTTTATTGTTGAGTTTCAATGATCTGCTCAGATGTGAACTTTATGCAGTGTTTACAAGAGTGTACAACTGAGTTGTGTTGAAATCCCAGAAATACATAGTCGGCTATAATACAAAGACTCACCCGGCGACTGGCAGGAAACATGTCTGCAGTGGAAGGTTATGAAGTACAAGTAGTAAAGTCCTGTACTTAAGTAGAATTTGTACTTAAGTACATTTTACAGTGGATACTTTTTATTTTAACTTCACTACATTTGAGAGCAGTATCTGTACTTTTGTACTTTCTACTACATTTGGACTAAAAAGTAAAAAAGTACTTTTCATATGATTTGAGGGGTTAGTTTTACCCTGTTCTTGGCTAAGGTTTTTGAGTTGAACTCCTCCACTTGAGGCAGGGACTCTCCACCCAGAGAGGGCAAGCCACCTTTTTCTGGTCGAGAACCATGGCCTCTGATTTGGAGGAGCTATTCTCATCCCAGCCACTTCACACTCGGCTGCAAACCGCCCCAGTGCCTGCTGCAGGTCCCGGCTCAATGATGCCATCAGGACAACATCATCTGCAAACAGCAGAGATGAGATCCTGTGGTTCTCGAACCGGACCCCCTCCGGCCCCTGGCTGCGCCTAGAAATTCTGTCCATAAAAACAATGAACAGAACCGGTGACAAAGGGCAGTCCTGGCCAAGTCCAACATGCACTGGGAACAGTCCATAAAAAAATGAACAGAACCGGTGACAAAGGGCAGTCCTGGCCAAGTCCAACATGCACTGGGAACAGGTCTGACTTACTGCCGGCAATGCGAACACAGCTCCTGCTCCGGTCATACAGGGACCGGACCGTGTACTCGCAGAGCACCCCCCACAGGACACAGTTGAATACCTTCTCCAGAGCCACAAAACACGTGGACTGGTTGGGCAAACTCCTGTGAACCCTTCCCATGAATACTTTTACTTGAGTAACTTTTTACCTGTGTATCTGTACGTTTACTTAAGTAACAAAACTGAGTACTGTCCACCACTGCATTTCTGCTTTCTGTTCGAGTACACGAGGGTCTGGAACCATACCACACAGTGAGTCCAATTTTGGGATGGTTAAGTCATAGCCGCTGATTTGTGTCACGTATCTTTCAAATACAGAATCCTCTGAACACATCAACACATTTCCTCTGAAGTATCCTCGTATCAGAACGCAGTCGGCGTGTGCTACACGGGGCTGAGAAACTTCAACAGGCAAAGCACTAAACTCACACATCATTCAGAAAACCGCTCTGTTCAGTCCTGTGTTGTTTTTCTTTTGTACTTTTAAAATGGCGTATTTGTTTACAGACGAACAGACAGCGATGGGAATACTTTGAAAATGCATTTAGTTACAGAATACTGAACACACAAATTAAAATGTATTTTGCAACGTATTCAGTTACATGGTCCAATCAGAGTACTGTATTCTGAATACTCGGAATACTTTTACACCGAGTTGCATTATATTACAGTGAAAAAACATGACATATACTAAAAGTGGAGAGATTTTGTGTATTTTTGTTGTAGATTTGAGCTGTAGAGGGGTGAATACGTCCCTTTTATGGCTCATTATTAGTACATTCTGCTGCTTATTTGTTGCAGCTCAGGCCTTTTAACACAACAGTCTATTTAAAAATGGTTCACTGGGATTATCTTGCATTGTTTAAATCTTAATTAGTGGCATTAAGTAGTTTCAGTATTATCAACATGCCTACATACACTTACAAACAGCTTTATTTTTGTTGCGATTCTAAGATCAACAGAGTAGCTTAATCAGAGCTAGCCCTGTCCTCAAGCTATATCAGCATTAGCTCCCACTCTTGCGTTGTATTCATGCTGCTTTGGATTTGTCAAGTGTGGAGTCAAAGTGAAGCAGCATCTCGTTTTTAAACTGCTGTAGAGTGACAAGCAAGGTTTTGGTGGTTACAGGCCGGTCCAAATCCGAATTGTGTAGTTGGGTAACACAATGGAAAGAACTTGGCGAATTGAGATGCCAAATTGATCCACAAAGTATATAGAAGAATGCAAAAAGTTGAGCAGATTTAGTGCATTATAGACTGCAGACTACAGAGATTTTCACTTGAGCTCGCGCCAGCCCTCCTGCTCTGTCGGCCATCTTTATACCGTGCAGTTCAAAGCCAAAATTACGTGCTCAAGTACCGTCAAGTATTCCTTTGATTTTAAAAAAGTAACTGTATTCTGAATTAGGCCCGTCACGATAATAACTATATGGACTGGAACAGTATTTTTTGGGGCTATCGTTTGTACAGTTTCTTTGCATTTGGTGGGATTTTGTAATTTTTTTTCTGCACTGCGATAAGATTTGAGCTGTAGGGAGTTGAATTAATAACTTCTATGACTCATTATAGATACAAACTAATACTAAAGTAACAATATTTATATTGTACATTTAGAATATTTTTGGGGAGATGATCATTTCGTTTCAATATTATCGTTTATCGTCTATATTTTTTTTCAGCAATATATTGAACTTCAAAATGTGTGATCATGACAGGCCTATTCTGAATACTGCCAAATGAAAAAGTAACTGTACCAGAATACAGTTACTCAAAATTAGTATTACAAATATGTATTTTTGGTACATGTGTTCAGTTTCCTCCATAGACTGTATATATAAATGAACATAGCTAAACTGCTAGCAGCCGCGTTCCAAATAGGAAGTGAGCATGGGTGCACTTCTGGCTTCATTAACTCTGGCTCCTATTCACTTTACATTAGAAAACTGTCGCCCGTGTCTCTGTAACTGCTGCTGTCAGACTCGTCATTTTGGTCTTAAAATGTTCGTATTAACTCGCTCTACATGATCCTGGGGTTTTTATTTCACTATTATGGCCATAACTCAAGATATGAACACTAATAAGAGACAAATCAGATGCCTTCTTTCCCAGAGATCGTGCTCGCTAGCGTTAGCAACAGGTTTGATTGACAGCATTAGTAAGCGCCCGTTCCCTGCTAAACCAGTGGTGCGGGTGGGAAGGGGGGTTACATTCAACAGCCTTGCTCCAAATTGGCTCCTGGTACTTGTGGTCGGAATTCCAAATATGGAACTCGGCTCCAAATTCGCCGCTATAACTGCTCTAGCTCCTCTGATTAACATGTCTCTGATTGGTTAATCCACCTGTCAATCACGCCCCTCAGATGAGCTTTTGTAGTTCCCGTAGAGACCCTCAACATCTTCAGATAAGTTCTATAATTTCATCCAGTACAGAGTTACATTGCTCTATGAAGTTTGCAATTGCCTTTGAGTACCACTGTTTTCAGCTGGAGCATCCAAAGAGACTCTATATCTTTGGGGAGTTGTTCTTGTCTGGCTTTCACAGATTTAAAGCGTTTGGAGCTATTACCGAGATGATCTCTGTAAAAACCATCATTTTCCAAAAGAAGGCTCGGCAGCACTCAACCCTCCATTTGTAATGCAAAGTACACCATTTTAGTCTCACCATTAAGAAACCATTACGCTAACAGTCTCGCACTTTAACATACTTGCTCCAGTTTTACCCACTAACATTATGAGCTATGAAGGATATGGATCATCTTAACCAACAGGGGGCAGACTTCAGGTTTATCTTAAATACATGCAAGAAGAATAGATTAATATTTGTTCTGTTTTTGTTTTGTTTGTTTTGCTTTTTTGCCTGAAATGTTCCACAAAATGGCGTTAAACTTTGCAATCTCCATGGAGACAAGCAAGATGCCTCCACCAAACCAAGTATTTTTTTATGCCTGTAACTGAATAAGTAAAAGTATAGATATAGATCAGTTTAAATCACACTATGGAACATTCCAGACAAAGCACTGCGTATAAAACTGCAGTCTCAAATCTCACTTTTAATCCAAATCCAAAAATGTCTCGTCTCATGGGATTAGATGAACTAAGATAAGTCACGTCCCCCTGTGGATTTGTATTGGCAAAGCTTTTAATATGAAAGTGTACAAACTGACATCGTTTGAACAGCTATAAATTCACATAATGGGCTCCAAACTTTAGCAAGCAATAGTATGTCGCTTTTAAGACAATGAAACAGGCTAAAATAAAACACTTTTTTATTTTGGTTGTATTTATTGCACTAAAATCCTAAAAAAAAACAAACAAACAAAAAAACCCCCACATACACGTAACACAGAATCATGCTGGTGACTTTCCACCTCCAGACAGTTACATACGCTATACTTTTAACTTTAATTCACTAGCAAGGACGGCGCCACAACAATGGTGTGCGATAAAGATTTGTTGTTGATATGGATAGATGTAGAGGGTGGGTAGAGACTCAGGATGGGTTGGCCCAGCTGATTCCTCACCTCTCTCTGTAGAAGGTGAGGTCTTCAAGCTGAAAGGTGAACAAGAGACACGGGATGGGACGGAGGGGTCCAGGGAGCGGAGGCAGACGGTGCTGCCGGGATAGGCTTGTATAAATAAGGCTTCTGGGTAGTTAGAGGTGTGGTTGAGGTGAGCTGTGGCTCGCTGGAGCAGGAGGAGGTTCGAGGCGTGGTCCTGCTCCTGAATCTCAGTTAATCATAACATCCAACATTTTGTAACAGTGATGTAGAGATTTAAAATGCTTTTTCAAATGTATTTTTTCATGTTTGAATCATTTCATGTGAACATTGCCGGTCTATATAACAGATTTAATTTCCTCAAATCCCAATTGTGTGATCAACCTCAAACAATCCCAGTTCTCCTCAGTGGAAGAAGTACTCAGTTTTGTTACTTAAGTATCACATGTAAAAAATCTACTTAAGTAAAAGTATTAAAGTACCTGTTTAAAAATGTACTTAAAGAGTAAAAAGTAAAAGTATTTCACTCTGATTTTGAGATCTATAATAAAGCTTCAAATGTAGTGATTTTAATACAGATTTGTGCTGAATTTGGGTTCAACAGAACAATTGAATCAATCCTTTTTTTCTAGCTGGTTTTATTTGTACTTTTCAGTCCAGTTCAACAATGTAATGGAGTAGAAAGTACAGATACCTGCTCTCAAATGTAGTGGAGTAAAAGAAACACTTTAAAAGAGTAACACTTTAAAATCTACTTAAGTAAAGTACAGATACTTAAAGTTTGTACTTAAGTACATTGTTTTACTACTTTTACTTCCTTACGCTCCACTGCTGGCTCTCCTTCATAAATGCATGAATGTCAGTAGATGTTTTGATGTTGCACATATGTGGATTACTTCCATTATTCTTAGCTGAGATATACTGTGTAATATATGTAAAACAATGCAAAAGAAACCGTGAATGCTTTGATCTGATTCACGCAAACACATTTACAAATCAGAGCGCCTCCTAATGTGCATTACGCTTCACAACACGCAATGAGATATGACAAGACAATGGAGAAACCGCATTCACAAGAGGACGAGTATGAATGAGGTCGTACAGACAGGCTTTATCGACAATCCTTCTTCAAGTCGTGACAAATTTTCCAAACACACTTCATGTTATGTTCTTGTGTATATTGAACTGTGAATACTATTACCACGCTGTCATCCACTTGGACCCTGGGTTTGCATTGATCGGACATGCAGAGGGGGGACTGTCATTTTACAGACAATAAATGAGACAAGAGTCAGGAGCAGCATGCTTCTACTAAAAATATTGATGTTTGAGCCGCCATAGTGCGATGAGGGTGCACTGAATATAGATTATGTGTGCAGCGGCAAACTCTCATCTAATTACCCTGTGTATGTGTAGAGGAGCAAAACACAAGGGATTATTTTAAAGGTATTTGTGTTTTTATATTTTGAATCATTTAAAGGTTATATATTACGCAAAGCTGACTCTTGCAAGCTTTTAGTTATGTTGTAATGTTGTTACCACATCAAAAACATACCTGGAGTTGTGTTTTATGTCATTCACACATGTTTGAGTAACTTTATTATTATTATATCTACATCTCCAAAGTTCAGAAGGCTCTGTTCCACCTTGTGATGTCATGAAGTGGTAGTTTTGAAGTTAACAGCTCCTTTTACCTTTAGTTCAGTACAGATTGGTAATTCCCAGGCTGAAATTATCTAAATGATTCTAGTGAAGGTGTGTGGAGTTTAAAAACACAGCCTAGGGTTTGTGTGTTAAACATGTGTGAATGAAACACAACTCCACGTATGTTTTTGATGAGGAAACAACATTATAACATAGAGCAGAAAATAGCTTAATATGGGCCTGATCTGAAGGTTGGTGGTTCGAATCCCTCTCCTTGCATAAATGGTCACATATGCTCTATGGTCACATATTTACTATATATAGCGCTTTTCTACCTTCAAGGCACTCAAAGCACTTTACATCAAGGAACTACTCACCCGTTCATCCGTTCACGACACTGGGGGCGAGGCGGGTTGAGTGTCTTGCCCAAGCACACAACAGCAGCATTCATCTGTGGGAGCTGGAATTGCACTGTCGACCTGTGGGTCAGTGAATCTCTTTATTAATGATGTTTTTTTTTTTTTTTGTCGAGAGTGGGATTCAAACCACCAACCTTTGGATCAGTGGACAAACACTCAAACAACTGAGCTACTGTCACATGAGAAACATTGTTGGTAGAGTAGTTAGCATTTTCCATCGCAGGTCCCTCAGATGAATACTGTTGTTGTACCGTTGGGCAAAGCGCCAAGTCAACCTCGTCCCCATCTATGTACGTTTAGTGTATGAATGTGTGTGTGTGTGAATGGGAAAGCTTGAAACTGTCCAATGGTAAAAGCACAATCTATACACATACCAAAGTTTAGGGAAAAGTGCCACATTTGCATTGCATAACTCTGACCTCGACTGGCTCACTGCTAAATTATGAGCTGCTTATATACAGTTTGAATCACTTCCATGGACAAATGCCTAGTTCTTTGCCTCCAAGCGATTACTTAGTTTTCAGCTTTAACGCTGGTTGAATAAATGTTATACAATTTTTCAAACTATTCTCACAACATTATGTACATTTATTAAGCACAGATTTAGCATAGTAGTGTGGAAGTACCTTCAGTAATGTGCCTTCAGCTTCAACTGCACACACTACTCCAGACCACAACTGCATCTATCTTGGCCCTTGGTTTTACATTTACAGTGAAGACCCCTGTCTAGCCATTGAATCTATCATAAAACATTATCAAAAGACATGATTTGAATGTATAAATTACCACTATACCACTATATAATATGAACAAGGGGAGCTGAGTCGAAAGACAAAGCTCTCGATTTACAGGTCGACCTACGCTCTTCAGAGCTAGTACTCAACACAAAACCATTTCAGGCATTGGACTTGCATTTAAGTTTAAGTCTAATTTGTATTTTTATCTTATATTTCTCCAACCACTACGGAGCATTACTGTGTCTGAAGAAAATACATGAATGAATACAAATCCTGTGTAACATTTCTGGGAGGGTCCTGCTTGTCTCCATGGAGATGTTATTGCTTTGAATATCCCACAGTATGGCATTAAACTTATCCATCTCCATGTAGACAAGCAGGTGACACTACCAGGCCAAGTTACAGGTCAGATCTGTGGAGAGGTGACCCCACTCACTGTAAGAATCTATGTTTTTCAAGCTATTTTTGGTCAATGAAAACACTCCTAATGAAATAAATGCAAGATAGATAAGTTTAATGCCATACTGTGAAACATCCCAGGCAAAGCAGTAACATACAGCGAAGTGTTGAACGCTCTACCAGAAAAGTTACATAGTGAATCTTTAAACTACAGTGATTCAAGCAACAATTAGCTACTTTACATACTGCACGGAACTCCTTTTACCAGCCTACAGTATAGTGTCACAATACTAACATTTTTCAGTATCGATACTTGCTTAAATGAGTGTCTAGTTTCGATACTAGTTTTATTATCAATTTGCATCTGCTTTTCGATACTTTTGACAACCCTACTGCGTATTTCCTTTATCTGAAATGACTAGGAAAAGTATTTTATCTCGCACTCTGAGGACTTCAGGGACCGGCCTCCTGCAGGTGCCCAGAGTCAGGACTAAACCAGGACTAAACCAGGACTAAACCAGGACTAAACCAGGATTAAACCAGGACTAAACCAGGATAAACCAGGAATATACCAGGACTAAACATGGACTAAACCAGGACTAAACCAGGACTAAACCAGGACTAAACATGGACTAAACATGGACTAAACCAGGACTAAACATAGACTAAACATGGAGAATCAGTTTCATTTTTATACAGCTAAAACCTGGAACATTCTTCCTGAAGATGTGAGACAGGCCTCTACTTTGACAATGTTTAAATCCAGGCTCCAAACAGTTCTGTTTAGCTGTGCATATGACTGAAAGGTTTTTATTCTGCCTCTTCTCTTTTAATGCTAATTTTATGATGATTATTTATGTTTTAATTTGTTGTATTGTGATTTTAATGTCTTTCTTATTCTGTAAAGCACTTTGAATTACTTTGTGTATGAAATGTGCTATACAAATAAACTTGCCTTGTCGATTTTTGCAATAAACTAAAACAAAAGATAAGATTTTGGTCTTATGGCTGACGTCACTTGTTAATCTTTCTTTATCTGTTCACAAAAAGCATTAGGATTTGGCATTATTAAAATCCATATTTGTATCCATGAGTCAGGCATGACATTTACAGCATGGCCTGTTTTATTAAATATGGATGTTTTTTTTTAGCTTTATTAAAATCGATCGGAGTAAATTTGCCCCATAAATCAAACTCTCGCGGTTTGTACACCACCTCCGATCTTTTCAAGGTTGAGCAAGTTCGTCGCTAATTTACTTTCACAAATCCTTTTAAGAAACTACAAGAGCTCCTTAAAATGTCTTTTTTAGCCAGATAGTAATATATGGGGCCATTTTAGCTTTAGCATAAATCTCCCCTTTTCCTTTCATGGTCCTAGCATCTTCCAAGGAGTAGCTAGGTCTTTGAAATCCCTTTATATCCCCCTTCTAAGCCCGGCGTCTCCAAAGTGATGCGTTGAAAGGCAGTCTGTTCACCGCAGTGTTGTGAGGGAGCATTCACAGACACCTCCAGGTCAATGTTTTTAATTAAAATGTGTGCACTTGATTTTCAGGTGAAAGTTTGTTATTAGCCCTGGATATGCTTTGAAAGAGATGGGTTTTAACTGGGATTTTGTGATCTGTGTTTACACAACATCTTACACAATGTTCCTCTTGAGTCATTTTTGAGAGACATATAGGCTAGTAGTGGTAGCGGTAGAAGTATTTAGTGGTAGCAATTTGTTGGTGGTAGTAGTAGTTAGTAGTAGTTGTAGTAGTGGTAGTGATGTTGGTGGTAGTGATGTTGGTGATAGTGGTGGTAGTTGTGGTAGTTGGTATAAATTTGTAGGTAGTAGTAATTGTGATAGCAGAAGTAGGTAGTAGTAGTAGTAGTAGTAGTAGTAGTAGTAGTGGTATAGCAAGTAGTACTAGCAGCAGTAGTAGTGGTAGTTAGTGGTATTTGGCAGCAATTTGTGGGTAGCAAGTGTTAGTAGTGGTGGTAGTAGTAGTAGTAGTGGTAGAGCAAGTAGCAGTAGTAATTGTAGTAGTGCTAGTAGTAGTAGTAGTAGTGGTAGTAATAGTAGTGCTAGTAGTGGTATTTAGTGGTAGTTGGTAGAAATTTGTAGGTAGTAGTAACTGTGATAGTATATGTAGGTAGAAGTAGTAGTAGTAGTAGTAATAGTAGTAGTAGTAGTAGTTAGTGGTACTTGGTAGCAATTTGTAGGTAGTACTAATTGTGATTGCAATCCTAAGTAGTAGTAGAGCAAGTAGTAGTGGTAGCAGAGAGAGTTAGTGGTAGTTAGTGGTAGTTGGTAAAAATTTGTAGGTAGGAATTGTGATAGTAGTAGTTAGTGGTAGCAATTTGTAGGTAGTACTAACTGTGATTGTAACTGTATGTAGTAGTAGTAGTAGTTGCAGTAGTGGTATACTCTTTAATACATGGTCTGATCATGCCAAAATGCTACGGACTATTAACTGGCCATTGTAGGGTTGTGGTAAAATAAACTTTTATATTATGTTGTTAATTCTGTGGTATATGCAATAAACTATAACCTATTCGCTGGTAAAACTGTCAAACTCTTCTCCTTCTCAGTCTCACATCCCATAATAATTCAAAGTGCCACAGCCTTTAGCTCCATTTGGCTCGGCTGCTCCGTGCACTGCTGTTGGCCCTCTCTCCACTCATTGTTTTGGATCGTCGTCCTTGTCTCTCTGCTCCCCCCCAATCTGCTTGGTTTATTGAAATGTACAACACGACCATGCACAGACCATTCCCATCCAGCCTGCTCCTGTAGTGTTGACTTATGCCTGCACCAGTGATAGCGCGGGCTCCGTTTGTCCCTCTGTCCCTGGCAGTTACCACGATGAAGATTTGTCATGTTAAGTGTCTCTGGGTGCACTACATTGCCCTAAAACAAGATGGCGATAAAGACTGGCGGAGATGCTGTAAACAGTGGTTTTATTGTGGAGCTGCAGCAGTGAGCCTGAGAATCAATGCTTTGTAAATCATTCTCCAGAGACATCCAAAACAGCCATAGACACACAGCATATTAACACACAGGGGTAAACAGAGCAGGGCAATACGGAGCAATTGGCACGTGATGATAAAAGGAATGTTGGCAGACGAGGGAGGTTCATAAATAATCATATAAAAGACATTAAAGAAATTAATGAGTAAAATAATACATACTTCTACAAAGAATATCTTAAAGTGCATATGGCAGGTTTTCATGTTTTTCTGATTCTGCCTTGGTTTGGTTGGATAGTACCTGTGGAAAATATTTATTATAGTTTCACATCAGTTAAGTGGCAGTTTGAGAAAAAAAAGTTGAGAAGAAAAGTACAGGAAGTAGCGCTGAGCTCCAAAATGGAACCTATGTCATCAACACGGAAAACCTTTGTCTGTCAATACCATAGACTGTATAAAGAAGTGGACTAAGTGAGTGTGACGTCACCCACAGTGTTCAGCTCCAGTCAAATGAAGCTCATCGAGGCTAGAGCAGTTATAGGGGCCAATTTGGAGCCGAGTTGCAACCGCGAGTATCATAGCAACCAAAGAACCAATCCAGAGCTAGGCTGTTGAAGGTAACGCCCCTTTCCGCCCGCACAGCTGATTTAGCAGGGAGCGGGCGCTTAGTAACGCTGTCAATCAAACCTGTTGCTAACATGGGACAGACCTCAGGGAACGAAGGGAAACGCCTGATTTGTCTGTTATTAATGTTCATATCTTGATTTATGGACAAAATTGAAAAAAAAAAACAACAAAAAACACCAGGATCATGTAGAGCGGGTTAATACGAACATTTTAAATCCAAAATGACGAGGCTCACCGCAGCAGTTACAGAGAGACGGGCCACAGTTTTTCAATGTAAAGTGAATTGGACCCAGAGTGGATGGAAGCGCGCCCATGCTTATTGGAACACGATGGCTAGCAGGTTAGCTAGGTCCATTTATATATACAGTCTATGATTAATACGGAAAACCTATGTCATTAACACGGAAAATTTCATCCAGGGAACAATTTACACACGAGGAAATCACGCTGTCTTTTATTTTTATTAATCTAATCAACTATTGTGCAATTTAGTCAAGCTTTGATCCTTGTTAACGTTGCAATGGCTAGGGAACATTTATGGAATTACCTCTACGTATGTCATATCTGCTTCACATGTCCAACCAGGAAGTAAAATTATAAACTTCACAAAGTTATTTGTAATGGTGGTTGTAGTAGCCATAGAAGAAGTATATAATCAATGTTTTATAAGTACTTTGAAATCTTCCCATGATGGTGCTTTTTATTCATTATATGGACTAGTACTCACAACTTGTCTTGACTTAGTTTTTGCTTACAACTATTTTGAAATAAGAGTACTTTACTTCAGTCCCGACTTGGCTTGTGTTATGAGCAGTTCAGTTACACCATCTCCTATCTTTACAACTCAATTGTAAAATGGCGTCATCATTCAAGTTTACAGAGACATTACTCCCTCAGCTGTGCCTCGCCTGCTGCCTCTCTGTATTTGTTTCACTTAATGGGATTTGGGCCTCTTGAGATGGGCCAATCTAAAAGGAGCCCCGCGTGCAGCCCTGGTGTCGACAACAGCACAGGCACAGGTGCATTGTGGGAAAATGGCAGAGTCAGCCCCATGTGTCTCACTAACCTGATTTGGGATTAGGGACAGTATTTGAAAGTGATAGACTGTTACACGATATCTACATCAAGGACTATCATAATTTGAGGGCTTCTAGGGACATGGCTTCTATCTATAGACATGTCATGCAATGCAATCTGACATGGTGCATTATGGGTAACGCAATTTAAAACATAAGAACCTTGAAAAACCTTGAAGGGGATCAATTGTGGTGAAAATAATTACATTTGGGGATTTTTAAATGATGACCTTTCTATTCAAGCTAGCATAGCATACTTAGATTTTTTTGTTATTTTCAAGTGCACCAACCAAATTAGACATTTTTTCACCGATTAAAACTGAAATAATGTTTGATAGTAGTAGCTGCGGTATAAGTAGTATTTTCAGTAGCTTATCAGTAGCTGGTAATAGTATTAGTAGCAGTAGTAGTAGTAGTGGTAGCAGCAGTAGTAGTAGAAGTTGTTAGGAGTAAGGTAAGGTTAAAGTACATTTGATTGTCCCTCTAGGGAAATTTGTCCTTTGCATTTGACCCAGTAGTAGTCAGTAGTAGGTTTAGTAGTTTGTAGTAGGGCTGGTAGTTAGTAGCAGGGTTAGCTGTTAGTATGCGCCAGCGGCACTGAAGGGCGGGTCAAATGCAGTGGTCATATTTCCATATGAGGACAATAAAATGTATCTTGATTCTAACTTTAGCAGCAGCAGCAGCAGTAGTAGGAGGAGGAGGGGAGTAGGAGGAGTAGGAGGAGGAGAAGTAGCATCAGGAGTAGTAGTAGTAATATCAGGAGTAGTAGTAGTACCAGTAGTAGTAGTAGTAGTAGTAGTAGTAGTAGTAGTAGTAGTAGTAGTCCCAGCCCAGGAGTAATAGTAGTAGTACCAGGAGTAGTAGTAGTAGTACCACCAGTAGTAGTATTAGTATTAGTAGTAGTAGTAGTAGTAGTAGTAGTATTAGTAGTAGTAGTAGTAGTAGTAGTAGTAGTTGTAGTCCCAGCCCAGGAGTAGTAATAGTACCAGGAGTAGTAGTAGTAGTACCACCAGTAGTAGTATTAGTATTAGTAGTAGTAGTAGTAGTTGTAGTCCCAGCCCAGGAGTAGTAATAGTACCAGGAGTAATAGTAGTAGCAGCAGTAGTAGTAGCAGTATTAATAATATAATAAATTCAATGCTCTGTGCACAGTTGCTTCTTTAATAATGTACATGTCTTACAGGTTAACCTTTAGAGAGCTACTGATTACACTGCATTGTCTGTAGTAGCATGTCTCCCACACTATAATCCGTTCATACTTTGTGCATAGTCTGTTTAATATGCTCCACATGTTTCTCATTTTATTAGCCTCCCAGGTCTAATAGATTACATGTAGCACATATGGGGATTGGATTTGGTGCATACATTTCTGAAGCCGTAGACTAGACAGTTTTTGGATGTGTTGGCAATCTGTTATCCCAGTGTCAACATATCTGCTTCATTCATGAAATCTGTAGCTGTAGTGTCGTGCTTTTATCCCAGTGGTGTTTTGCATTTACTTTGAATGTTCAGTGTTTATGGTAAAATGAATACTATGAGTCATTAAGTATTGTGTATTGTGTTATGTGTGTTATCTTTTTGTATCCTAAAATGAAAAACATACTTATATACTTAACAAACATACTTAATACTTGTTATCAGAATGTAGTTAAGAAGTGTTAGGTTTAAAAAGTGAAATATCTACTTTAGTATATTTAAGAAAAGGTAGGTAACATGCGCATTAACACTAAAACAATAATCTTGCAAGGGTCAGACTTAGTAACCAGTGCCACTTTGTTTTTGTTTTGTTTTTTTATGCCAGATGCTCTTCCTGTTACTTTACACTGACTGAATTGGGTCAAGTTTAGAGACAAGATTGAGCCCTCTGGTTTAGAGATTGACCAATATGAGTTTTTACATGGTCGATGCTGATTGTTTAGAATCCAGAACAGCCAATGGCCAATAAACTGCCGATATTTTTTGAACAATATTTGGAGCCGATTTTTAGCATTTCCCCCAAATTCTGTAATTTAAATTTACTACAAACTCACCCACAGCCCTTTTTTACCATAAACCTGTAAGAGAGCTGTGTAGGCACATCAAAGTGTTCAAATAATAAAAATTAAAAAAAACAATTCTTTTAGCAGCAGTTCAGCCAAAACAAAATATTGCCCTGTGCTAAAAATTTAAGACCAAAAGTGCAAATATTGGCCCAGTATATCGGCCAACTGATATCTCTACTCTGGTTATTGGGCAGATGCTTAACCCACTGCTCCGGCTACAGCTAAACATACTGTATTACTCTCTTACTACTTCTCCAGCTGTCTACAGACGTTATTTATCCCACATATTTTAGTTTCATTGGACTGTTACACATCAGCAGTTTGTTATAAGTGACAGTGATTTGCATGCTGTCTGCGATTTCCTGTTAGATTAGTCCTGTTTGATTGATACCCGCCCGGTTGCCCCAGTAACCACCTCTGGCGATGTGAAATGGCACTGCAGTTATCCCACATGAAGCATATTCTGTAGTTAATCTTCCCAAATGGGCGTTGACTGTGGCATATACAGACCAGACTCCATAATGAAACACGGCCTCCACCAGCGCTGTGTGAATGAGCAGACGTTACAGGAGGAGGGAGGTGCAGGCTGGGACATTTTTCATTTAAATAGGGGAGATAAGGGACTAAAGGTTTGTGGGTTATTTAAGAATGCCATTGTTTCGTTCAATGGAATAATAAGAGTTATGTACTGTTGATTAAACTGTGGATGTCCAGAAAAGTAAATATAGTATTCACTTTACCATATCAAGTCATATTCTGGTGTTTTTAACAATCTGTCATAGTATGATTTGCATCTGACCAATGAATTGCTATTAGTTAAAGGTGTACTGTGAAACATTTCTGGTAGGAGGTCCTCCACGTGCATGCCTGTTGAAATGTTGTTACTTTGCCTGGGATGTTCCTTAGTGTGGCATTAAACGTACCCAACTTCCATTTATACAATGAATGGTGTTTTTATTCCAAAAAAAACAAACAAACTTGAAAAACATGCATTCTTACTGTGAGTTGGCTTGCTTCTCCATAGATCTGACTTGTGACATGGCCTGGTTGCATCACCTACTTGTTTCCATGGAGATGGAGTGGTACTATGGAATATTCCATGCAAAGTAATAGCATCTCTGTGGTGACAAGCAGGTGACCTTCACCAGAAAAAGTTACATAGTGCAACTTATATTTTTAGTACCAAAAAAACTTGTGTGCTTTATTGCATCTCCATAGATACGACCTATAACTTGGCCTGGTAGCCTTGCTTGTCTCTGTGGAGATCATAGACTGTGTGAGTGAGTGAAGTAAGTGTGACGCCACCCAAACTCATTGAGGTTAGCTGTTATAGGGGCGAATTTGTAACTGAGGTCCATATTTGGAATTCCGACCGCAAATATCATAGCAACCAAAGAGACAATCCAGAGCAAGGTTGTTGAAGATGATGCCCCCTCCTACCCACACCGCTGGAAGCAGTTGCTTAGCAATGCTGTTAATCAAACCTGCTGCTAACACTAGCAGGACTGACTTCGGGGAAAGAAGGCGCCTCGGTGGTCTGTTATTAATGTTAATATTTTGATTTAGGGACAAAATGGCCAAATAAAAATACCAGGATCATGTAGAGCGGGTTAATACAAACATTTTAAGAGTCTGACAGTTTTAAGTCTGACAGCAGCAGTTATGGAGAAATGGGTGACAGTTTTTCAGTAGAAAGTGAATTGGAGCCAGAGTTGATGGAACCAGAAGTGCGCTCATGCTCACTTCCTACTTAGAACGCGGCAGCAGTGGGTTAGCAATGTCCTTTTATATATACAGTCTATGGTGAAGATAGATTAGTTTAATACCATACTGTGGAACATTCCAAGCAATAATATCTCCATGGAGACAAGGAAGTTCATTGTGTCATGGTTTTATCCTTGGTGATTTTTAATTTATGTGTACTGTTTGCGACTAACTGCTTAAATACCTGGTTGTGATGTATGTTATGTGATAGCAGTCATTATTGGACTTGTACCATTAGTTTAAAAGCCTATTACGAAACATTCTTGGCCTCTTTGTCATTCCTTATTTCCCACTTAGCTTTAACTAAACGACAATCATTTGTTTTCCACGTTATCATAAAGCACTGACTCTGCTCTGACGAATCACCTTGAGAAGTACGACCACCGCTGTTTGGCTCTCCAATTACATTACTCATTATGACACATTTGTGTGTATAAAAAAACACGAGTGCCAATGAAAAATAGTTGAGTTGCGTTCATGCCATCGTTTTATCATTCCGGGATCCCGCCATCAGTCAGGTGTAATGACTCCTGCTTGGGTGGTCCGGAGCAGGGTCTTCGGAGCAGGACGCATGTTGATGATGAAGACCTCGGTGCTGCTGGTTTGTACTTGAGGGAAGAAGGTGAATTTTGCCGCGGCTTAATGTACCTGCACACACACACTGGAGATTTACTTTCCATCACAGCTCATCAAGTTCAAAATGAGCAAAGTTTGTGGAGAGCCAAAAGTTGTGTACCTGCATGTGTTACTACTACTACTACTACGCTACTACTGCAATGTTCAAAGGCCCTGTACCTATTTTTTCCTTACGTATTTGCCCCAGTAAAGATATAATTTATAAGCAGCTCTTGAGGTCAAAATATGTCCGCTACGTGCTGTCTGTATTGAATTATAAAGCTTTACGTTGTCTGATAATCAGGAAGTGCACTGGTAGCATGCTAGTTGTTGTTCGTTTAACCGTGATGGCAAAACTCCGCCGTGGTCGTTGGAAAGCTGTGAAGAGCGCTTGTAAACTCATCGTGGTGAATACTTAGGAACGCGTAAGGTAAGTGAGAAATAACTTAACCATTTAAAATGCGCTAGTGTGTCTAAATTTAAAGGTTTATTATGTAACTTCTCTGATGAAGGTCAATCGACGTGCCTGTCTCCATGGAGCTATAAGACAAGCATTTTGGCGCAACCAGGCCAAGTTACAGTTAAGATCCGCGGAAAGGTGTCTGAATGTTTCCCAAGGTATTTATTTTATTTTTGCAATATTAACTCCTGCAATTAAATAAATACAAATAGATGAGTTTAATGGGATACCGTGGGACATTCCTGGCAAAGCAAAAACATAGACAAGCAGGTAGTGGACCTCCCATCAAAAACGTTACAAAGAACTTTATTACTACTGTTATGTGTCAGTCTTATATAGTACTTTTTTGTGGCTGCCATTCTGTGCCTGTCCAACCAAAACAACTGCTTAGAATGTTCAACGTCTAATACACCCGTAACATATGCAGAGGTACGGCTCCTTCTTCTCTGTTGGTGGCCTATTTCATAATCTCATACCATCTCCCCCCTGACCTCCGCTCGTGTCCTACCACTGCATCTGTTCATTTACATATGTAATGAATTCAGGTGAAAGACAGAAGGTGCGCTGGCATATAAAGTCTGCGTTATCCTAGTGCTTCAATGCAGGTGGATTTATCACATATAGACTACAGTCTTATAAGGCTACACAATTTTGGGAAAAAAGTCAAAGTATAGCAACTTTGATTTACAATTTAGGTTATGAATAATAATAATATGTTTTTTTCTTTTTACAGCATTAAACGTATCTATCTCCATGGAAACAAGCAGGTAATGCCCCCAGACCACGTTAAAGGTCAAATCTGTGAAGAGGCGAGCCCATACGGTAAAAGCAGAGTACAGTAAATTGCATGCGAAAACTCCTATAACTGAATACATGCAAGGTTGATGAGTTTAATGCCATACCATGAAACATTCCAGGCAATGCAATAATATCTCCATGGAGACCAGCAAGAAAAGTTTCATAATGCGCCTTTACAAAGATAGGAATTTGTTGTTTGCAGAAGACTGTCTATTGCCTAAATAATTACGGCCAATGTGATTTGATCAGTGAGTTCACATCATGATTTCGATTCGACTTTGAATAATTATACTGCCTTACAATCTACCATGCAGGTGATATCACATTTTGGCGTTTATTCGATGTTTTATGTCGATCCTAAACTACTTTCATGTGCTCCTACTTTGTAAATCAAATCACTTTTTGGTTGTAAAGTAATACTAGGCCTTAAATTTGGATTTTTGCAGTTCAGCATATCTCCCCATAAAAAGTGACATGTACTAAATTGTCTCGCATGCTTTTACTTACAGGCAGCAGCAGCAGCAGCAGCTTCTTCCTGGCAGAAAAGTTAGAGTAATTATTTTCCAACTTAAGGAGAGCGGCGCTGTCTGTCGCATGGGCCCTAAGCACGTCTGAATATTAATGGGGGAGTCGCCTTGAACAGCCGGCGTTTGTCAAAAGCTGCTTCAGATTCATCATTTAAACTTGCTCAGATCGCATCCCAAAGCAGATAGAGCAGCTGTACCCGCACTCCAGAGGTTTGAAAACATGTGCACGGGGATTACACATGCATTTGTTAAAGTTTAAAAGTACTACATATTTTAATTTTAATTTTACTTTATTCTATTTATTGATTGATTTTAGAAATTTTATCTCTTCCATAGTTGTGTTCAGAGGTTGAAGAGGTTGATGAAACCTATGCAGACACAGGAAGAACATACTGTACAAATTCACACATAAAGGCTCCAGTTTGTTTGAGAATCTAACCTAAGACCTTCTGGTTATGGGGCAAGAATCTTAACCGCTGTGCCCCCAAACAAAATGACTTGACACAGATGAATGGTTACTCGAGATGACTAATAGTTAAAGATGCACTCTGCAACTTTTCTAGTCTCTGTGGAGATGTTATTACTTTGCCTTGAATGTTCCATAGTACAGCATTAAACCTATCTGTCTTACATGTATTCAATTGCTTGGCTTAATGGTGGCTTAACTTGCTTGTCTCCATGGAGATAGAGAAGTTTATTTACATAATTTGAAACATTCTACGCAAAGCAAAGGTTCCAGACCCTCAACCAGAAAAGTTACATAATGCACCTTTAATAAATGCATGGTAATAGTAATAGTAAGTAGTAATGCATAGTTTAATGTCTCCAGTAACAATCTGCAGCCTGTCCATGGGAGTGACTCTCTCCTTCACTGTGGTTCTCCTCGAGGTTTCTCTTTTTCCCGCTGGGTTTTTTGAGTTTTTTCTTGCCGAGAAGGAGGGTCTAAGGACAGGGGACAGTTATCCATTTGCTTGTCTGTTATTGACCAGTTCCTTGACTGGTCCATTGCTGATTTTCTAGCTTTCTGTTGGTTAAATCAATGATCATGTTCAGCCCTAAGAGGAAACTGCTGTTGTGATTTTGGGCTTTACAAAACTAAATTGAATTGAATTGAAACTATAACATTGTAGTTACACTTGCCCCCAAGGCTGGAGCTGCTTGGATGTGCTCCTGCCATAGAAAATCAATACACCAAGGTTGAAAAATTCTGCTAGTATGTATTTTCCCCATATTACAAATCCGGTATTACAGTATATTCAGCACTGAGAGTATTTTTACCTATTGACTTTAGTGGAGCACGTCCTGTCAGAAGAAAGCACCAAAGGGAGCCTGCAGTTCTTACAGTACAACACAGTAATTAAGTCTATAATAGAGCCATTGATTTCTGTGAAGGTGTCAGAGCACTTTATTGTTCTTAGGAAACTGCTGTCACTCGGATACGGAGCAGGTCTGTGGACTTGGCTGAGGATCGGGATCAATCGATGTGTCACTTGGGCCGGCGTAATCACTTCTGGCTCATCTTAGCCTGTTTCTGTGCATGTAAAATCCCACATGAATAAACAAACACCACTGACTAGACGGTTGTCCTTACATGGGTTTTTGTGTGTCTGCGTGTCAGCACTTCGTCGGTTCTCTCTTGGATTTCTGGCTTATTTTTACTGTTCAAATTTATCTCACTTCTGCAAAATTTCCCGAGGCTAAGATGTGAATAGTGTTCATTAAGTGTCAAAACTGTGTCTGTCGCTATAGCCGCTTGTCGTATTCTTCTAGTATAATGAGAGTAAAAATAATACACAGACGGTGATGCAATTAGACTATGAGATTATGTAACGATTGTAGAAGCTAGAATTGAACCAGCAACCTGTCAATATAGCCCAAGTCCTTTAGCTGACTTGGGCTAATGCCATCACCTGCATAAGTTTAATGCCATTGGTGGTTTTCGTTTTCTAGAATGTGATGATGTCATACTCCCTGATGGGGGGCAAGAGCCAGTTTTCCCTATTGATGACATTGTACTTTGCCATGAAATATTTAAAAAAAAATTAATTCACAAAGCTGAACCTGATGATTTCTTTTAGTGACTAGAGCCATTAACTTCTCGTAAAGGAAAAAAAGAAATGCTTTTGAACTATATTCATTTCAGTTGCCCCCATCTGTATTAAATATTATTGGCTCATAGAATGTTGTGATGTCATCTGAAACCCAGCAATACTTTTGGGGCAAATAGGTGGCAGACCCTTCACCAAAAATGTTAGTGCATATTTCAAGCTTTTGTTTCTTTTATTAAAACCATGGTGTTTGTTCTGTTGTCCTGGAAACCTATGTCTCTTCAGTTGGGTCTTGGTGTGAGAAAGTCTGCAACAATTCAGTTCAAGTTTATTTATAAGGGGCGGCAGTAGCTCAGTTGGTAAAGCATTTGTCCACTGAGCAGAGGTTGGTGGTTCAAATCCTGTTTTTGACATAAACATCATTGGTTGAGAGATCAGATCCACTGACCCACTGGTTGGCAGTGCAATTCGGGCTCCCACAGTTAAATGCTGCTGTTGTGTCCATGGGTAAGACATTTAACCTTATTGTAATTAGACATGTGTAACAATGGTAGGAGCTAGAATTGAACCAACAACCTGTCTATATTTTAGTTTACTCATAAAGCATAAAAAAAACCCCCAAAACTCCAAAGCATTGATTGGCTAGAGCCTGCATAGTCATTGCTTGGGTCTTATTTGCCTATATCATTACTTATTTTTGAATACACTGTCTGTGTAATCCCTCAGTCGTCCAGGTCTGATCCATAGTAAAAGCCAAGGTTAAATCTGTCAACTGGACAAACAGTTGTAGGAGTGAAGAGGTTTCGTTGCCCATCCAAGCCGCTTCTTCAGTTCTGGTCAGATCACTGGTGGACACTTCCTTATATCTATCTGAAGGGAGGAGCTCACTACACTGAAACTGTAAACAGCTATTGTTTATAGTTTCAGCCTAAATGTGCCTGCATTCAGCCTTAATGGCCCTAATGGCTCGCTCTATTGTTCTCTTTGTTTCCTTTGTATACTTTAGGTCTGAGGATGGAGTTATAAA
>JACM01033856.1:0-37112 GCA_000787095.1 Periophthalmodon schlosseri
ATTTAACACAATACATCTCAAAACGCTGCACAGTCTGGGAAAATAATTGTGTAAAAACTGGAGGCAACATAGTAAATACCCAGATATAATGCTGACTAAAATAATCTATTTAAAAAAAAAGTTTGTAATATTATTCAACTTGTGCTTGTGTGCACAAGTCCTTATGCACAACTAAAACCGTAAAATAAAAAGTGATCGATTTTGTTAATTACATTTTACAGTGTAACCTAACATAGTTGGATTTGAGATGTACGTTTTCTAGTCTATACTGGTAATGCATACAGTTTATGTGTCTGAATATGTGGCACTTTCCCAGAGTGTGGTGGTGGCAGAGTATCTAACCCGTTATTATTCCCTCCACACGCGTTGTGTCTTTCAGTGGATCTGCTCTGGGCTGGTGACAGATGAAGCATGGGGTGTGCAGGGTTCCCTGGCTCTGGCCGCACTGATCACTTGTCATAGGAGCATTAGGAGCTCCCTGCCTCCCTGTTTCCCTGTTAGCTCCACACCGGAGTGCAGCACTGGCCCCCTGCCCGCTGCACGCAGGACCCCTCTGGAACCAGCCACAGAGCAAACAGATATAGTGACTGGGTAATGTTTACATCAGGCTGTTATGATGTTGCTCTATGCTCTCAGGACTATAACATCATTTATTTATAATATACAGCAGAGTATATTGCATTAATAAAAGATTTAATTTAGACTTTTTAAGTCTTAATATGAACTCATTTCTGTAATAACCCCTGAGCTGAGGTAAATGTATGCAAATTGGACTGATTTGTAATTGACATTATTTATTAAAAAATATTAGTATATTCACCTAAAACAACAACATTTTGATTTTACCTTACCTAAAATTGACCCCAAACGGTCCTATTTTTGCTTTTTACAAAGCCGTCACTTTGGAGCCACTCAGTCTGAGGTAAACTTCTGCAGGGATCTTGACACTGGGTTATTATTTTTGACGGATTTTCTAAAGTCAGCTCATAGATTTTACACTATGTTTTACAATCCAAATTTAGTGCACCTTTCACAGCCCACTGTCAGCCGTCAGATGAGTTTGTTTGAAAATGTACCTTTGGTTCTATAATTATTGTAAATTGAGTTCAAACTACAAATCAAGTGCTTATCAAAACTAGCCATATCAGCAACAACTTGTTTGACTGTAGTGAATATACAAACTCAGACAACAAGACCCCGCACGATTCCACAGTACGTACTTCTCTCCCTGTGAACATGCTGGGCTCTGAGGTCCAGTTAAAGACTGACAAACACACAAAAGAAGCCTTAGTGAAGCCATTTAGAGTGAGAATGTCATAACAACAAGCTTAAGCCCAGGTGACATGTGACATAGTGGCAGCATAGGCGTTAAGCAGTGGGAAATCATAATTATTAGTATATGTAAAGTCTGCTTTAGTGACAGCTCCACAAAGAGGTGAAAGAGGAGTGGGATTGTGTTAAAGAGGGGGCTCTGCTGAAATGCTCTTAGCAGCAGTGATCGCTGGCCGCTCGGCCTCTGAAGATTACTGCTGCAGTATTGACACAGTGGGAGGTCTGTGACAGACAGCTCTCTCCACAGGAGTCTGCTTTAGAGAGGAGGGCTGCAGTCCCTCCAGGGGAGACATACCTGAGCCACTCAAGGTGAGCTGGGCCCTCTCCGGCCTCTCCGGGCTCAGCAAAACACATGGCGACAGAGTAATAGGCCAATTACCAGTGATTTGTACTGCAGTGGGTGGTGAGGGAGTGCTCTGACCTGTCACTGCCAGACAAATTTGTGGAATCACAATAATGCATTGTCATGGTGGATTTAGAGCTCAGTGGATTGAGTTTCAGCTCGGCCATTGTGGGCATTTTTTTTCAAGGAAAGGGTTCCAGAATCCACCTTCTTCTCATCTGGTAAAAACCAAGGCACCAATGCAGACCAGACCAGCACAGTACATTGCCATACTATATTTTGCTTTATTTTTTTCATACACTTAGCACCATCACATAGAAAATGTATCAACAGTTAAATGTTAAATTGTTTCACATTGATTTCTAAATGTTACATTTCTGTAGACACTTCCCAAGAAGTTCCCAATTCCCAGGACAGTTCTAAATTGGTGCCATCTTTTTAAAAGTACATTTTCAACCAGAGACCAGCTACAGTATAATAATTATGTTCTGGATATGAAAAGCAGAAGCACTACAGTCTGTGTAAGGTTGACTTGCTAGTTGAGTGCAGTCAGTCCCACTTTTTATCAGCCCTGTCCTACAGCAGTACATTAGGAGCTAACCTGTGTCCTCCACAGCCCTAATGGTGCCTCTTTAGTGCCGTTTGACCCTCCTGACCTCGCAATGTCCTCATTGATTTTTGTGGGATCATGTGCAAATGCGCCCGTTCCTCTTACTTACCCCTCCGATTTTAAGAATCTCCCGTCACGCTCCGGGCCTGGCCGATGTACAAGAGCAGTGCTTTATGCTCAGGTGTCCGAACTCCGCATTAAGTGTGTGACCGCATAGACCCATGCACAATCAGTCTTTACAGTGCGGCGGATTGGCATACAGGTCTTCATCCTGTGCTAAGCATGCCACTGTAAGGGATACCCACAAGTGGTATTTATGGCAGGAAGTGTGGCTTTCTTGTTTAGTGCTCAGATGTGCAGTGGAAATGTTTGCAGATGCATTAAAAATACCAGGATAGACAGTTTGGAGTTTGTTCGGGTGGCCTCTTTGAGTGATGTTAATGCGTATTAGGGTCAAGTGGGAAGTTACAGCATAATTCTGTGATTGCTTTATTGGAGATAATTGTGTTGAATCAAACGCTCACCTTTCAAGTAAGTCACCTTTCATCTGAGAACAACGAAGACTATTCAGAAGGGGACTGTTAGACCTCAGCTTTAAAAGAGCTTTTACATGGCAGCCTGACAAACTGCCTCTGATTTGCACACCAAATTTAACAACACTAAAAGGAGACTGGAAAATAAATCAATCTTGAAAATATGCAAAAGATCATTAAAAATCTGAACAGTGACAAGAGTCTAAAAGAGCCCTTAAGCTTGTGTTTGGCTGCTTTATGAACACAAGCGAGGTCTATGGGTAAGCAGATACAGCCAGCTAAGTTAGTATAAGTGAAAGCAGGTTTTGGCCTTTCCAGAAGATAACCTTTAGTTTATCAGTGCAACACATCTGACAGCACTGCTTGACTGGGTTTCTGCAGCCAAACAGTAGAGGAAATGGGATAAGGGCTGTGGGTCAGGGAAGACCCTCCCCACCAGCAATACAAAAATAGCACTTGTATTGTATCTTTATTTTGTTACGTGTTTTATTGATTTGCTTATTGATACAAAATAAAACAAGCAACAGAAATGCAGCTCCCTTTTTGTCCAAGGTTGTGACAAATACAAATGGCCAATAAGCCTAGCTTTTTTTCATACAGTATATTGCTCATTAAAATTAATATATTTTATTTGAAAAGAAAGACCAAAATCTATTGCTAGTTCTGATTTAAAATACTGACCTAAAATGTTTTAACTGTGTGAATAAATGACTGTGATCCTTGACCCCTACTCATCCATCATGTACACAGAAAAAAAAACAAAAAACGGTTAGTTTTTTGGTTTTGGTTTTGCTTTGTTTTATTCATTCTATGTCTATAAAAATAACTTATATAATTCTGTTTTGAGAAAAGAATTGATGTACAAACTTAGAATATATACAGTTTACAACGAGACTGAAGCATAGTAAGTTGTGATCTCTCTTAAATAAATACAACAAACTGCTGAAGGGAAGTAAGTCATATATTCTTGTTTATAACTGAAGAGGTCATGAATGACTTCCTCCCAGACTCCCATTGTAAATCACCTCAGAGTTTTACTAATTGTAACATAGACGGTTCGGCCTGTGAATCAAGTTTATGTTTGAAGTTTTATCCACATTGTATGAATCTATTGTGACTAATACGTGCTTCAGAAATGATCAAGTAAACATATGTACGCAAGTCCTTAGGTGATTCATAAAGGTCCTGTCTACATAAGAACACCGGTGACGTTATAGTAAGTGTAACTGATTATGTTTACTCAGAACACTCCAACTTAATAATACTTTTAATTACTTAGAAGTTATCATTTTAAGATGTCATAATGTGTAAAAAGATTTTACACAGATTATATTTGTTTTATAATGTTACTGTTGTAACCATGGGAAGAGCCATGTCCCCATGCTCATTTCAAATAATTTCATTTCTCTTAAGTAGTTTTTATTGACATAACTTTGTCTGACATAAAATTAAAATAATAATAACAAACATATAAAATATTTGGCAACAATGGCGTTTTTAAAAAACTAATAAAATAAATCATCAGGAGTCAACTCTAATGCCTCATCATAAAATGTTTTAAAAAAAAGAACCAAAATGTACCATTGTCTCTTTTATTTGTTTAGCAAAGTCATATGCTGCCAACCTTTATCTACCACACCAAGCACCAACAAAAGACAAACCTGTTTAGTTTTGTGCTGCACCTGTCCACTAACAATGACCTTGTGGTATGGACATCTTGACCACATAGGCTGCTACATGGATCATACTTTTTTTTAATGTGTGAATGTTAGAGAGAAGAGAAGAGATTAGAAACATTCAATTTTAACATCATGGGCTAAAGACAGATTGTACATTAACATGGCCCCTAAAAATCAGATAACCCAGTATAAGCTTTGGTGTGTGTTTACATGCACAAGAAATCTGATCAACAAACACACCTGGTAACTGCTGTATTTAAAAGACAACAAGGAATTTTAAAATAACTCTTTCCATTATGAACATTTCTTTCATTTTTCTTACTGTCAGAACTGCACAGGTCTGAACTATCAAAGAAACCACATCAAATGTAACTGTTACTATCATTTAATGACTCCAGAAATCACATAAGAACTTTTAATTAGGGATGTACCAATACGATACTGGTATAGGCACCGATATTGAAAATTTTGGTGGATGGGGTATCAGCCTTCAAGACGTCAGTTCAGCTGATATACCATTTTGGTCTATAAATTGGTGTAATAAGACGATTTACTGGCCAGTGTTGCCCCAAAATGTCTCATATTAAACTTGTATTTTTACAAAGCTGTTCTGCTTACTTTAAATTATATGTAACAGCTACAAAACACATTTGAATTTTTTTTTTTTAATCATACGTTGTTTGTGTTTAAAGGAAATCAATTATATTTTTAATCTCGGCCCTAGTATCAGTTATTATTAGGTATTAGCAGATACTTCAAGCCAAACTATCAACATCTGATTGGAACAGAAAAAGCTGGATAGATGCATCTCTAGTTTTAATGTGTATGTTAACATAGCCAGTGTTTAATAAAATGCATTCACATTTTGGATGTTGCCTAAATGTGTCTATACTCATCAATCACACCCTGACACTGCCTGTGCCCTCTTTAAAAGCTGTACAATGCCTATTATTTACAACAAAGGAGGCGTACAATGTAAACAGTGCTGTCGGCATATCCAGCAGATGTATTGGAAGAGGAAGGCTTAGCAGACAGGCGTGTGTCAGTTTACATGTTCCTCCGTCCTCACTCAAACCCGCCGTGACTTTAATCTGCCCTGCTCCCGACCTGCTGCTGTTCCGTCACCCTGACATGTTTAACAAATACTGTCGGAGGAGCAGGGCCTTCCCGAGGTGTTGTGCTCTGTCCACACAGGACCTGATGGATTAGGCCTGATGATGGCGTTCTTATCAGTGTCACAAGAACACACAAGGAGCAGACGTCATAAATAACCTATAGACTGTCTGTTTATAAACATCATGCTGGAGCTGTGAAGAATGGTGCCAAGTAGAATGCAATACCTGTTTTAAGTGAGAATTAACCCTAATCAGTCAGATTGCAAATTAAAAAGTGTAGTAGGTGCTTTTTATATAGAATAATTAGCTTATGTCTTTATCATGGATGGATGATATTTCCTTATAGTTATTGTAAACATTGTGGCAGCACAAAAGTCCTAACTGACCCAATTAGTTTATAATTATTCCAGCAATTGAATTATACATTGTGGATAGATAAGATGTTTTTGGCTCAGGTCAAGTAATAGTAAGTAATAGTAATTCATAAATCTTCATGTGTTCTTTGTGACAGTTGGACTCCCAGTGGCAGACAAATGGAGAGGAATGCATAAGTAAAACCACCCAGTGTAAAAATGATTCCAGATTAATACATAAATCACTGCATTTTCAGAGGCAGATGTTTTGCTACAGAAACATCTACATGGAAAAGCAATCGCACACAGGTAGCCTCTATTCAATGTAATTCATTTTTTGTACAGCCCAAAATAAAAAAGAAGCTCTATGATGAAGGCAAAAGCTTTTGATTTGCTGAAGAATGTTAAAAAAGTCACTCAAACACAGGTCAAACCGTTTAAAAAAACAAATGCACATCTTTGCTATAGCCTTACGTACTGCATTTACACTACACTGTTATTATCGTCTGTGGCTTTACTTCAGTCTACAGGATACTGTGAGCGGAAAAGAGAGTGTGTCTCTTTTCAATCTCTGACACAAAGCAACAAAACATGGTGGTGTAAATATTTCATGGGCCCGAGCACCTTGTCCAGAGCCCTCTGCTCACTGTCTGCTGGCCCTTACAGAAGTGGGTCTTTGTGTGTCCCGGGGCAGGCTGGGTGGCATTGTGCACTGGACATGTCTGTTGTGTGGAGGCAGTGGTGCTTGCATGCGTAGAGTGTATTGGGGCGGCTGTTTGTCTGTGAGGTTAGCCTGTGCTGGGCAGGGTATGCTCTGACGCTTTTACATGACCGTGTGCTTCCACATCAGTCGCCTCCACTACAACAACTGTGGAGTGATTTAGCCGCATACTGTAATGTGCTAACAAGCTGCCGTTGCCCGCGCGTTTGCGTCCGCTCATCTGTCATGGCCGCTTACTTAAGTTCATAGGTTGTGTTCACGTTGTAGAATTTGATATGATGTCATAATTTCAGGTGGAGAGCAGGGGCCTATATAACTATCTGAGATTCGCTGTTTTTGAAAGAAATCCAAACTTATGGTCCACAAATGTTGAACGTTATCATTATTTGTGAGGGATTGGCTTCACAAACTTATGAATCTTACCATATGAATCTTATGGTCCTTATTGTCTTGTCAGTGCTTTTGACTGCCAACAATCACATCTTTGGGGTTGAATAATAGCACCACTTTCTGAAGCTGTTGTCAAAACATATTTTTTATAATTTTGTAGTCTTCTGCTCACAGAGAAGACATTGAAATTTGTGCCTGTTTTTGTTTCATGTGGACATGCCCAGTGATTACAGAGATATTAAACTACATTAACCGATATTAACACTTTTTTTGTCATTTGAATAGTTCTTATAATAAATCAGCAGCAAATTCATGTAAGAAGACAGTGGCAACAATGTAAGAGTAAGAGTCTACAATATAAACATATACTTTCTTAAACCAGTAAAAAGGTCATTTCACCATATCACATTATGAGCTTATTTGTTATTTTATGTTCAAATGAAATGTCCAGAAACATACTGGAGTTTCCCCATGCCCGTCGCTATAATAAATTCATACACTTGGGTGGAATGGTTTTGCCCTTGATGAAAAGCGCTGTCCCCTGTGCTTCCTCCAGTGAGTCTTCAGGGAGCTGCGTTCAATAAGACTAATATCCCCCTGTGGACCACCACCATTCAACAATTTACGGGCAGATTACAGATTCTAATAAAATTTTTGCAGCCTTAATTAAAGAATCTGCTCCCCATTTTATGACAGTCCAGTCCCCCGCTGCCACTTCTATCCAATTTAATTATTCTGATGTACATAATTAGCATGAGGCCGCCATTGTTGCCTTCATTTGCATATTATATTGGATAATTGAATGAGAGTGGCTGATGATTAAATTAGGCTGAATGACGGATGATTCGGCTCATGGTGTGGAAAAGTTAACACAATGACCATACTGGGAATACAACATGTACCTTTTGAATATTTATATGTTCATGTGCACAGACCTCCCTTGACAGGCGCACTCTGCTAATTGAGAAGATTTGAGTCTAAACTTAGCTGTATGGAAGATATAGGACTCTTTAACAATGCCAAACCCATTCTTTTTTCCTTAGGCCTGCCCTTCTCTCATCAGGGCAACACTTGTAGAGATTGATAAGATAAATGAGAGCAGTGTGGGGAAATTCATTTCCAGGCGTTTGCAATGTAAACACAGACTTCTGGTGCCTGCCTCCTGCCACATTATGGACGGGCTCCACTTTGCTAATGAATCTGCCCAGGACGCAGCCAAGGAGCTAACTGCAAGACAAAACAGTTCATGTTCCCCAGCAGAATGATTTTGGTCAAACACCTAAACTTATTCTCTATTCAACATAATACTAGTAATGAGTTGTAAATAGTTTATAGTTTAAGTTTATACTAAAATATATTTTTTTAAATCCAGATGAATTAATGCAAAATGTGCAGTTTTTCATCTTTTTTCATTCATTTTCATTAGACATATATATTTTTTTTTATAACAGAAGTCCTTCTTGATACTATACCTACCATATTATTCCATTTATTTGGGCTTGAGGTTAAAATGAAAAGTGCATGATTTGGATTACCTCTGCTCAAATGCTATGATCAATGTCAGTGTGATCCTGCCAGTCGTCCGGTAGGGTCCATAGCAAAGGAAAGAAAAACTTTTTTAAGAGTGGATAAGTTGAGTAGCAAAACGTAATCACTCATAAAAACTTTTGTCCAGCTGACACAATTCTATTTTGCTATGTTTTGATCATGACTGACTGTTCATTACTATTGCTCCAGTTTTAACTCTAATTCCAAAATCGTATAATTATACACGTATCCTATAAATCATTCCTGATCAAACCCCATGTCTTTGCTGTGACTGTCCTCTTCCCTGAGAGACCGTGTCCGCGTAAATGTTTAGAGTGAGCATTCGGAGCAGCTTTAGCCTTTCACATGCTAATGTAAGCACTGGCGGCACAAGAAAGCTGCGCTGACCCGGGGGCCAGGCTGTGACATAGTGGGCTGATTCAGTGCCGGCAGCTCCACTCTGTTTATGTGTGCGCACTAGAAATAATGCACGTCATAAAAAGGGGAACTTTGAAGGGGAACCACTAGCCTGTGTGATGAATGCCCCCTGCTCTGCCCATATAAATAACTCTTCAATACAAAAGCCATCTCCAGAGTGAGTTATACACCTTTGTGGCGGCTACAGCACCAGGTCCTGCCTCTACCGGGGTACTTTATAGTATTGATCTTATTTATTTATGCTCATTGGTAAAACAGCGTCATACAGTATCTCTGCTCATTACTCACTATCATAGCTCTCGTCACATCTCAAATGAAGCCACGAAGGGTCACAAGCTTCTTTACTCTAGTGTCAAACCTAAGGAATCTTCATCTGCCTCTTCAATAAAACCTAAACCAAATATTTTCTCACTGGGAAAGAATAGGCCAAATCTACTGTCCTACACTAGTTTGTTTTTACAAGTGATGGAAGTGTGACAGATTCAGTTTAAGCAGCTGTTCATGATCACTGCACCATGGCTCGATGATTTACCAGAACTCATACAGCTGTAATGTAATGTTATAGTAGGGAAGGGGACCATTAGTGCGTTTTAGTTATTACTGTTTCTTCGTGATGGAACAGGGAACTTTTACATCAGTTTTTTAAAAAAGTTTTATCTTTATTTAAATTCAAAATATGAGTGAAATATTTGTCATAAATCGCTGTTAATGATGCGTCACTGTTGCACACCGTACATAAAGCATGCTCCATTGACCCACTTCAAGGGCTGTGTATTTTCAAACACAATCTGCTAACATGTGTGTTTGTGTTGGAGTCCCACGTCCCTTGTAAAAAGTGCTCTGTTATCTGTGTTATAGTGCGCATCGGTACACAAAGTGTCGTCTCATTGTCTGCTCACAGTCACTTCAGGGAACGCAGGAATTTACATCGTCGTAGGCTCCGTCAGTAGGAGCTATAGGAAACTGTAAAGATAAGTCCTTCCACAGTCCAAGAGGAGCGTTTCCTTTTCGACATGTCTTTAGATCTCCCAGATACAACTGAACTCAGAGCGTTATCTCTGACCATGCGTACTCCAGCTGCTCCACAGCCCATATCAGATAAAGTCTCTGTACCTGATACAAAATATAACCCACATATCTTTAGCAAATTAATGTGCAGGTCAAACACTTCACTTCATTATCATTAAATGCATTGCTTTTAGGAAATACTTTATTTTATTTTGTTATCAATTTAATATGTTGCAAAATGTGCTACATTAGTTTGCATTATTTTATGAGAGAAGAAAAGCATTGCATTTATTTATGTGTTACTACAGTAAAAGCATAATGTAAAATCTGTCAACTGGACAAAAAAGTTGTAGGAGTGAAGACGTTTAGCTCCTCATCCAAGCCGCTCCTTCAGTTCTGTGTTCATTATGTGTTACTACTAAACAAGATAGATTTGAAATGAAATTATAACTACCATTCAACTTAACATGCTAACTAATGATGAGTTCTGAAAATAAGCTCTTCAGCAAAAATAATCTAATGCTTTTTACTGGATAAAGCCATATTTGTACAGTTTTATCAGTATGACATGACCTAGACATGGTACTATATCAGCTATATGGGACCAGTGAATGAAGTTATCAATGCAGTAAATATAGTTCGTTTTTAGGCCTGATCATTTGGCAGTCAAATTCCCCATAATACAAGTATTTTTGTGTAAAAGCATTATAAATCATTGGGACCTATTCAAATGAAGATAATAAATATGCCACATGGCTACATGGGCAGTGGAAGTTCAAATGTAAAACACGCATGGTTCCGCCTGTGCCTGTGCTTTATGCCTTGTCCTGCCGCAAGCACTTGATGAAGGACAATTTGTTTTGTGAGCACTGGCCATGCAGAGGAGGATTATGGGAGATGGCCCAGTGATTTGTGGCGGCTGGTACTGAACGTGTGCACTTCCAGGCATTCACTGTACTGCACACTCGTATCTCAATGCCAGTTTTAGAATACTACTTCAGTCAGTGGCATATGCTGTTATATTGTTGCTGTGTGTTGTTGATTATCTGCTTTGTAATTGTGGATTTCATTGTTTCATTTGTATGCTGACCTTTTTATACATATTTTGTAACATTTCAGAAATAAATTATTTACTCTGTGTAGCTTCACACTCTGCAAACCCTCTGTAAACTGCAGCCAAGTGCTACTGTGAGCTTTCCCAGATGACACACTGGCCCCACTGACAGTACACACACACACACACACACACACACCACACTCCAGAGAGGGCACCGGGCCTCAGGAAAACCTCTGTATGCATGCACCAGTACAGAAACATTTAAGAATACTTGTTCATGAAAGGGTATGTGGATGCACAGTTGTGGCTAATGAGTTACGCAATGGGATTACCTTAATTCATGGGGATTATAGAGAACAACTTCAATATATATGGTAAAAGTTTCTGATTATGATAATGACATTTAATAACATTACATAACATATTATACTATATAAATAAAATACTCAACACAAAATTACTTGTTAGATTCTTGGTGAATGTAAAACATCTCTGGGAATTCTATTACAAACAGCGGTAAATGGGTTCAGTTTGCATAAAAAAATAACACTTCTGCTTTTCATGTCAACTGAATGCACACCTGGAATATCTGCGATACCATGTAGACAACTCAGAACAATCAAATGATGGTGACTGAGTTGAACTTGAAATTCCTCAATGTGTTTCGATCTAGTGATTTGAAGTACAAAATCATGCCATACTAAAAACAGAATAGACTTTTGCAGTGTCTCTTTTGTACGTAAACATTTCACAAATCAGTTGACTATCCATGCGAAACATAAAGTGCTCCAACTTTTTTAAATTTAAGATGGGCAAATGTGGTAATTTCTTTGCTTCAACCATTAAGGTATATTTCTGCATAATATTGTGAATAAAGTAAAATATAAATGAACGTCTTGCTTTATATTTACATTTGACACTATATTGCAAGAATTTGTGTTTACCATAAATGCTTTAATTACACCATTATTCTTATGACCCATCCTTAAAACAGAAGTAAATATAAATGGCCTATAGTAAAGACGCTGTATTGTTTATGACCAAAGACTGCAGTGACACAGATCCATAACCCCGGCCTCTTCTCCCATGTTTACTCTGCCTTTCTCAGACGCAGTTCAGACAAAGATGAACCTCCATGTACTTTTATCTCCGGGAGAGCAGAGGGATCACAACTTACATCTCAAATGTTGTCCAAAACATCTCACGACAGCGCTCCATTTGATGTGCCTGGAGCCTTTGAACGCTGCTGTAGAACTGGCTCCTGAAGGGCTTCACCTTGGAGGATAAAAACGTGAATTATTGGTTTGTTTATCATGCTCTTAAAGCCCAAAGTGCATTATTAAACAGAGCGCACATTAAAAGAGGGCTATTGTTAAAAGTGTTTTAAAAATCTTGTAAATCCCAGTAATTTATGTCACTGCTGGTTGAGGAGGCTCACCCTGGACTTCTGGCTTTAATTTGCTCTGAGTCTGTTCTCCAGGGCTGTGTACCTGGATGTGGCCTTTTATCCCAGGCACAATCTGACCATGCTGACCCTGCATGGGACAGGAGAAAGAGCGGTAACAAATGTGCTCCACTTTATGTTTGGCTGGTTATGCCCCTGAGATCTACAATACCACACCTTATATCATTTGGTCTAATCTAATCTGCAGTAGTGTTGTCATGATACAAAAATTTCAAACTTGATATCAATACTTACGGACAAGACTCTACTGATTTTGATACCACAATGAAAATAAAATCACTATTTTTTTTAGACAATAGAATGCAATACTACTTTCTAGCCCATTCTAATACACGAAAGGTCCAATATAGTCATATATATGTGATTTGTATTCGTATAGATACTTATTCTAATATCTAGTTTTGATTTTGATAGTTTTAGAGTATAGTAGTATCTGGGTATCCATTTGACAACCCTATATCTGCATTTCTCCAAATTCCTTGTAGGGTTATCAATCAGCTATTTGTGCAATTTTACTTTATGAAATGAGTGACATACGTAACATGGCATTGATTTGGTTGTTTTGAATTCAAGAGTTGTAAGTTGGTTTAAAAGGTTGGCACAGCTGTTAATGCATTTTGCTGAAGTGTAATATCTCTATGGACATAACCATGCGTGCCTAGATCCATAGTGTATTATGTGCAGTCAGTAGAGTTTTGATTTTGAGCCACACAAGGCACAGCTGATGTACTAGAAAAGCGACATGAATGTTGAATGAGACAAAGTTACATAAAGGTGAAAGTGGATCATTGATTGGCCTCACACACATCAATATTCCATGTCTGAGAACACCCCTCCATTTGTTCAGGTGACTGAGCTGCTATGGACTACAGACAGTTGTCATTGTGTTCCTGCTATTCTGGTTTATGATCATTGTTAGATATATCGTATCAATGGAGAGTGACCCCCTTGTTGAATGGATTGAGGTCTCTTCAGTGTCCACCCCGGCTGGATGACTGGGGGGGTGGTCTGGAGCAGCTCAAGCCCCCGGGGACTCCCTGGCAGAGGGGCAGAGCTCCTCTTTGTGTGCTTGCCCTCCTTAATCAAACTAGCCAGAGGAGTGATTGGATTTTAATACTGCCTAGCCCATCGTAATGGTGTGATGGACGGGGACTGGTGAATTGGAGCAAGATGTCAGCCCTCTGAGGCCTCCATTAATGATATTGCTTCATTTCTTAAAGTGGCAGAGACGCACACAGGGAGATAGGACTGCTGTGTTTAGCAGACAGAGCTGTCCGCCTTAACTGGTAAGAATGGGCTGGTCACTGTCACAAAATGATAACATCTCCAATAATTCGGTAAAATGCATTTCTTCCTTTGTGGTCACAATAGAAAGATGTTTCCAATAAAGTTGATTATGCAAACCATTTCTGTGTAGAGCTGCTAAATATTCAACATATTTGATTTAGATGTGGTTTTGCCTTATTTTACTAAAGTTATATGATATACATGATAGATGATATATACAAATATATATGTCATCTGGGGAGATATTCAGCATTGCTTCTTTGTATTACTCTAATGTTGTACACCTTTAGAATCCATATTTAAAATGTTATCAAAAACAGATAGATGACTTCACTGTCTATTGCACAACCTCTCACTTGATCCATACAAAAGCTTATTGATGCAGCACGGATAAGCGACCGTGCGAAAAGTTGACTGGACTGTTCCTATCTTGACAGTGCCGGTAAATCAATGCCATTTAGGTTTTCAGTTTCGGCCTGGTGCTATAATTAAAGCGCGTCTCTCTGCTTCATCCCAACTTCTGAGTCACTAGGTTAATTGAGCCTTAAATCTCCGACACAAAGACTTCCTTGCAAACATTCTTGAACTTCTGAACTGACACTGATATGACCCTGACTCTCCCTCTCTCTGTGTAGCTGCTGGGACCTTTGCGGCGCTCCTCTTAAGTCCCGGGACATCCCATTGTTCAGTCTCCATTGTACAACACGTGTCTGTCTGTGGTAATGACAGTTTGAAGCACAGGTGAAGCATCATTGTGTTTTACTGCGGGTCATATTGTCTCAAATGGGGAGGATCCAGGCTTTTCTTCTCTGGTCCTTAATAGCTGTTGGTTGGTGTTGTTCTTGTTGTAGATTTATACGCTGGGTGGGGCGACGGTGATTTACACAGCTCTGACACTGTCTCGCAACCAGTCTGTGTGTGTTCCAGGTAAGTGCCTTCTGCTCCTGTAAAAAAAAAAAAAAAAAAAAAAGCTTGTTTCAATTTCCGCTTCTAAGGTTCACCTAAAGTACACTATACAACATAATCTCACTGTCGCCCATAACGATTGAATACCCTTTTAGTATATTTACATGTATACAACGTAGGATTTATTTCAAAACACGTGTGCCATCTAAAATCAATATGTCCTTCCTCCCTTGTTGCCCTTGTGCTTTTAGAAGTTTAAAGGAGTACATTGGGGTATTTACTCATTGTGTCAGTTTTCCATAAAAGCTGCATCTATTGCACCCAAGAATCAATATTCTCCCCAGAGTGACTACACACAGCTAGATGTTGACGCTGCCCTTTCATTATCAGTCTAACCTAAGTGTACACAAGATTAAATTTCTTGTCAGGAGATGGTAAATTGGCCATTAGCCCATCACAGATAAATTGGTGCCTTAAATTTCCTGTTAAGACACCTGACAAGAAGTGAGAAAAACACAGGCAATATTTCCTGGCGGACACTGTGGAAAGGTTCGCATAATAAAGGAGTCTTGAAATTTCATGTTAGATATTCGTTCGTTGGTACTTTCCGTGCGTGCCATTTTTGCCCGGTCCTTTGTTTCTGGGTTCAAACGACACAGTTCCACCCCACTCCTTCCTCCTCCTCTTTAAAGGCTGCAGTGGAGTTTCTGTGTTAAGTCAGCCTGTCAGAGGGTGTCCCTGGAGGGCCTGGACTTGAGGTTGGTCCCACTGGTTCCTATAGTGGCTTTGCTGGTGGCCCCCACTGCAGGATCAAGGTCACAGCATGGGCCCGGTTGGGACTGTTCACAGAGCTCCACAGCAGTCACGTGATGATGGACTGGATGTGGGTTAAATGGTCAGCAAGAAGGGGCTTTTCAAGAGGTTAAAAGGCACTATTAGGCATCTCCAAAGCAGCAACTATAGCAGCAAATTGTATCAATAACAATAATCTTAATAATATTCATAATATTACATTATAATAATACAAACTAAAACGATTATTATAGGCTAAGCACGACTTTTAGTTTAACCTAATAAAATAAATTTAAAAAAAAAATCTTAGAGACACAGATGGCAGAAACAAATTCCAAAAAGATAATCAATAAATAAAAATAAAACTGAATTTAAAAAAATAGTCATAATAATTATATAAAACACTGTTATATTTTTTAAGCTTTTTTAAACATTGTCTTTACAATTTAATTTTGTGAATGAATAACATTCTGTGTATGTTGTGTGAGATAACCTACAGGCTAATTAATTTATCTCCTAAACAGGTTCCTGTTTAAATTTAAATTTTGTCAAAGAAGATTTGGGTGAAATAAATAGCTTATATTTTTGGCAAAATAATAAACGTAAATACACGACTTGCATAAACGTTTACACGTGTTTTTGGATAATCTAGAATATAAATAAACCGTATGAATTTTACACTTTGTCAGTCTCGTGCGTCACTCGTGCCAGTTCCCATTTACCGAGTGCGCGCTGCCCATTGGCTCTGGTGGGCTCCGGTGGGCGTCGTAGCTCGTCAGGCGCGCGCCCGCTGATCTAATTACGCACGGCCCTCTGCCAATTAGAGAATTACATCACACCTTTAAATGGACTCGCTCTCAATCATTAATGATTCGGTGTCATTCGCGCTGACAGCTTCTCGTTGTGCGTTATGGCAACCTGACACGCGCACGGACACTGCGGTGGGACTCGAAGCTCGAGGTTAATCATGAATAATGTGAGGGGAGTGCAACTGCGTGTCGGGTCAGAGCGGGAGAAATAAATTTGGGACTATTTTATGTTTAGATTTGGGACGAGTGCGGTGTATTCTTCCGCGCTTTGCTTTAGGCCTTAGACCGTCAGAGGCATATAAGGTCATTTATAGTTTTAGGGCTATGGCCATGCATATTCTTAAAGGACGGGAACCAGGGTTGTAATCTGAAATATCAATTAGCCGACACTAATAGATTGGTTAAAAACCTGGAAATCCAAGTTGAGCCGTGCAAAGGCGTGTTAAAATTAAACCAGAGGACGACACTAAAAAGAAACATCGCCTATAAATGCTTTAAAACCCCCGATAGGTTTGTTTTTGGGATGCATGCTTTTATTACAACGACCTTTTCCTCTGTCTTTTCTCTCCATTTATTGCTAAAATTATCAAACAATCCTCTCACGGGTGGAAATCAACACGCTGACTATTGGGCCTTATGCGGCGCTTTAGGGATTAATCTAATAAAGTGGGCTATTTGGATTGTTTTATTAAATCTAATGAGGCATATTTTGGGCTTATCGTTTAGTACTTATTAATAAAATGCCCTTTGAGATGTTGCATCCCACGATGAAAATTGGGTGTTTTGGAAACCTTATGTCTCCGCAATTTACTTTTACGCAGAGGAGCTGTGGAGTTAATGGGCCCACATTCTTATGCCTAAACGCCATTGTTTTCCGTGTTTATTTGCGCTATCTGAATCTGCTGCATTGTGTCATTGTTATCTTATTTGGAAGTGGCCAATTACATGTGTTATCTAGCGTTTGCTATTTAAACTTCCGACAACGTATCTTCTCTACTCTGCCTTCTTCAAACATTATGATGAGGCGTTTGTTACGAATAATAATTACAATCAGTTTTAAAGGATTACAACTATTTTGACAAACAAACACATGTCTACGTTCATGTCTCAAATCCCTTCAAAACAAATTTGACAAACTCATTTTGACAAGTAGCCTAAAAGGATCGCGTGAATGTCAGGTTTTCACTTTTTGATTGACTGATGAAACAGGCCTTCACGAAATAACATAAAACATTAGTAAAAGCGCACAAAGAAAAATAACCACCGTGCCGCTGTGTTTTTCATTTTTACTCGCGTCATCTCGTCACAAGGCGCACTTAGAGAAGGTCAGATCATTGAGCCTCACCCGCGCACTCTAACGCAATTCAGCGAAGGAAAATAAACCGAGGAGGAGAAGTGACCCTTTACGAGCCGCCCCTCACAAAGAAGGGGCTCGGGTGTGTATTCCACCGTATATGTGTGTGCGTGTGTGTGTTTAGTTAGTTTGTTGTGGCTTTACTGCGTGTATGACTCGCAGGTGATGCCAGCAGCAGATAAGGGGTCGCCCATTCCTGCACCGCTGTCTAGACCAGGCAGTAGTTTTTGAGTGTGACTCAACCAGAGCAACTGGACGGAGCACGGTTTACAGCGCATTTCTGCCCCCGAGATATGACCACTGGCTGCGTCTTGCTAAACGCGCGCACGGACCAATGGAGGGAAATACACACATGATGAGAAGCGTGATAACACACTCAGCCTGCAGGCTTCTCCACTGATAGACATGAGTAAATCCTCGTGTTGGCCAAACAGGACAGACTACATAGCCTACTAAACCAGCAGTTTTAGTTCTTAAGCTTGTGTTAAATCTGTCATCAACTGTCATTTAATTACGCATTGGAGTATTACAGATAAGACCAAATGTTTCGCCATGAACAGCAATCTGTAGCACTTTATCGGGCTTCTTCTGATAATTAATATATCTTTACCAATATTAAAAGTCAATGGTATTGGTTCATAAACAGTCCCCTTAGTCATAATTCAATAATACATATACAAAGATGTCAAGTGATGTCAAGTGTTGCATACTCAGCTTTTTATTTTTTGTACCAGTTGATAATTGTTTTACCAATTTTCTAACAATAAATAATATAACAATAACTTACTTTTTGTTCGAGAAGCTTAACAACCTGCGCCTTCTTATTATTCATATTTAAGATAAAGTATTTGTACAACACGAATCATTTTGCAGATTATCATGCAGACCTTTTTAAGACAAAGACACGTGAGTCATGAACTGGACTCCACAAAATGTATCAAAAAAAGAAAGAAGTCTTTTTGAAGAAGACACAATATGAGAAAATGGTGGGTTTGTTGAATGTCCCTTTAAGTGGAAATGGTTCCAAAAGCGTTGTAAGCAAGGTAAATCCAAATCTTCATGCATCAGTTCTGTCAATGAATTCTCCAACAAAATACCAAAAAATGAGTGCACGCCAGTTTTGGAAACTCATAAAGGACTCTTGCTTTCTTGCTGTAGTTTTTGAATGAAGTGATGAGCTGCTCACATGCAGGACAGGACTGGGATCATGCTGCAACAGTCTTTTTGCAGGTGTAAAAAAAACAAAAATGCACAGAAAAAAGACAAGTCCTTGTTTCACGTCTCCACCGGGCTGGGGACCATACTGTTGGGGGTGTCCGGTAACTGGGAGGACAAAGAAGTCACGTCGCTGCCCGAGGAGTTCCCCAGAGAGCCCGACTCAGAGAACGACACCTGAAGAAGACAAGGACAGATACAGTGTCAGCATACACAATACATGACATACTGGTATTTAGAAGAGCCTATTCAAATCCAGAAGCCCATATTTATTGAGAAGAAAGAAAGGAAGGAATGCTTTATATGTCAGTTATTGTGCCATGATAGGTACAAGCATCAAAGTATCAAGGTCAGATGTGCTTTGCAATATTATTAAACAAGGGATCAGAGTTGATACAAGGAACCACTTGACAACCAGGCTTTAATAACACAAAAGTTGATTTTTCTTTAAATAATAGTGTTTTATGCTGTTTCAGAAATTATTTATTGTAGTAATAATTAATTCTAATACATTGTGTGACTTTTTTTTTTCTTTTTTTTTTTTTTTTGCTGTTATGCAGACATACATTTTTCCTTATTAGTTTTCAAACATTTAAAATAAACAAATACATTTCACGTTCAGGTTTAGCATTAACCAATACACACAAGCCATAAGCACGGATGTCAGAGCATGTAAATAAAATAACCTAACTACCATATAAACACTTTCAACAGGTCCAACAGTAAATTCATATAATAAAATGTTAGATTAATGTGCTGTCACAGATATTTTTGGCAAATCACAATTTTCAATTTGGAAAACTCCGATTTCCATTTTTTTTTAAATATTTTAGATCCTAAAGGAATTTAGAAATTCATGGGCTTTCCACAATATATCAGATGTGCGAAAAAAGCTAAGAATACATTAGCATGAAAATATAAACTATTCAGATATGCATTTAGTAAGTGCCCATCCCAAGCCCACACACACCAGTTGTTGGAAAGCAGGCTGATCCAGGTCGCTCTGCAGGGCAAACTCACTCAGAGCTTTCCACGGAGGCTGGTAGGTCTGCACCTCCACTGGATTGCCCTGCACCGTGCTCTCATGTCGAATAGGACTCCCCGCTACCAGAGGGGTCCCAGTCAGGCCTTGCAGGTTCTGAGGAGATAAATCAAAAGTACAATCTGAGCTCTAATTTCTTCACCAAAGCTTTATTGTGTTTTTGTTTTGTTTTTTTGACACTGATGCTTGGTAAATTTGATTCTACTAATACGTAAGGCAATAGGCATGTTTAAGAATGACATAGAAGCAAATAATTAAGTATCAACAACAAATTAGCTTTAACTCTGTATCAGGTCAATAGGGCAACTAAAGCCAAAGCAGTTGATTCATTATTCATTAAGTTAAAGTTTGAATACAGAAAGGAACTCTGAGCCAACAAGACAAATCTGACTGAAAGAATAATAAGAGAAAGCAACATTTAAAAAGTGTGATTATAGATAACAACACGGGTTTTCTATTTGGTGACAGACACGCACAAAAAGTTTGTAATGAACGAGTCAAACTTACGAAGATGCTTACAGTCTTATCACTGTGCTGCTGCTGCTGTAGTTGTTTCATTAGGATGGACTTCTTCTTGTCCTTGCAGCGTTTGTTTTGGAACCAGACCCGTATCACCCTGGGGCTCAGGCCGGTCATCTCCACCAGCTGCTCCTTCATGAGTGCGTCTGGTCGCGGGTTTGCGTTGTAGCAAGTCCGCAGAGTGTGCAACTGCTTCTCATTCAGTACCGTCCGCACGCGCGTCGTCTTCTCCGACTGCTTGTGCACATGGTTCCGATGCGGAGCCTGCCGCACCGTGACTGGGTCTGCTGAAGTCAAGTCAAGAGACAAAATATAAAGATACTTGCTTTTACCAGCCTGTAGTTATTTTCAAACTTTTGCTGAACACAAAAGTCGTGTTTTTCTTTGTTCTTTAATGTTGCACCATGTTGGTGGTTTGGTACAGACAAGCTTTTTTAAAATAATAGGTGCTTACATTATTTGTGAACAAACAATAGTCATTTTGTACATAGCGCATAAACTTTGAACAACCCTTTTTACATATTTTAAGAATGCAAAATTGAAAGTAATGTAAGAAATGTACGCACTAAAATTAATATCAGACATTTTCAATTGGTTAAGGTTTTGTTTGTTTGATTTTTGAAGAACGGTTTGAGCGTGTCAGGCTCTATAATACACACGCTCACTTAAACAGGCCCCGCCGATTATTCAGATAATGACCTCAGAGCTGGTTTGCGTTAATTGGAAAATTGGATCGACTTGTGACTGTTTTATTTTACACATGGCCCTAAACACCACAAATACCATCTCTGACAATTACTATTACATTTTATATTCTCTATATTACTCTAACTTACTGCAAATGCACAAGACTAATTTACGCATTAAATAAATATCGTTCTGACCTGCGAGGTGTAGCGGTCTGTTGGAGTGCATGTGTCCAGGGCTCAGCGGGCTCCCCGTGGCGCTCCTGTCCAGCAGCAGGCTGTGGTCTGCGCGGCATAGCAGCTCGTCGTCCCGTAGAGAGAACTCGTCCCCGGGCAGCAGCTGACGACTGCACACCGAACAGCGAAAGCACTCGATGTGGTACACATTGTCCCGAGCGCGCATCACCAGGTCGCTGCTGCTGAAGCCCAGGTTGCACTTTGCACATTTTATACCAAATAACCTGCAAATGTTCAGATGATATGATTGAATTTTTGTGAAGAAAAAATTTTGTCAGTGCAGTGCAAACAAAAACTGCAGGCTAAGTCTAAATTATGTCCTGTAAAACAGTACTTTGTCAATGATTTATTATTAAGCATTTTTTAAAAAAATATCATATGGCACTGTAGCAAAATTTTAGGAGTTAATGAAGTTTTATTTAGGGATGCATTTGTAGGAAGAAATTGGGCGCCATGTTTTTATGCGTATTTTTTAAGAGACATTTTCTGTAACATTTCCTGACATAACTATTTTGCGCATATTGTGTAGTGTATATGCATAATAAAAGTTGTTTTTGTATTATTATTGTACCTGACATAGTCTCTCTTGCAGTAGGTTTTGCCGTCTCGTACGAAACACGTACAAGTCTCGTCCAGATATTGGCTGCACTCCGCGCACTTGAGGCAGGCTGCGTGCCACTCAAGGTCCGGGGACACTCTCAGTATGTACTGGTCATGGATCTGACTTCCACATCCAACGCACATCGCGAAACCTGACTTCTCTGCAAACAAACGTAAATATCAGTCCAATGTGAATGACAAGTCAGCGCCAGTGATATGGTCAAAACCAAGATGTTGCGCTTTTTCTGCGGCTTCTTCTGCTGACCCGACAACTCCAGACGTTATGTAACAGTTCACTTTGCCAGCATCATTTCTTTTACCAACAGCAGAATGTAAGCGCGTGGCCTTACGGCGTTTGTAGAGGCCAACAACACGTTTTAACAAAGTATGGTTCGTTCTTGAAGCTGTTGCTCAACACCACTGCAGCGACAACATAACATGATGGACAAAAGCGGAGAAAATATAAACGCCTGACTACTTACTTTTGGAATGATCCCCCATATCATCCAAGAAAGAAGAGCTGAAGATAATATCCACCATACAGAAAGGATGACGGGCAGCGGCTGACGCAGAAACGATGTGAACGCAACACTGGCCCTCAGCAGCTTCCCTCATAACTTGTGTCTCCTCGGACAGAAGAAGGAGGGGGGCAGGCGAATGTAGGGTCCAGCACGCCGCCCCATTACGTCATGACGCAGGGCAGATGACTCTGCCCCTCAGCAGTGGACGCCCAGTTAAGATTTTTTTGGTGCTCCTCGTTGAAATACATAGCTATTTTACATCCACCGTATTTACGCACAGCACGAATATCTAAAAAGGCAAATAATAACCGAGTATAAAAACTGCACCGCTTAAAAATACAGATAAAAACATAAAGTCTAAATAACTAGGCCTAAATTGCCGGCTATCTATGTGCCTAAAGAAAAAAAAAAATAGGCCCAGCAGAATAAAACCAACAAACTATAGCTTATCCAAAATTGGTCGTTTGTATTTCGTTTATTGACAAGGATTTTGCTCGCGTCCCTTTATGTCAATAAAGGCTTTCTGAAAAACACGTAAATGCCGCAAAAATGTTTTCATATTTTTTTTCTTGAATCTCACATTGAATTTGAGAGACAAATGAGTAGCCCTTTTCTATTGTATTTTTGCGTTTTTTAATTATGCGGCGGCAACAATGTTTGGGGATCAATTTAGGATTATTAGAGACTACTGGACAAAAGGCCAGACGGGAACAGAAAGTTGCATGTAGTGTCTGACGAGCAGCCGAATGTATTCGAATACACTGCCATCTATTGGGAAAAGAGTGAAACTGCATCTGCTGGACGTTTAATTATTTTGCTAATTTACAACTAATTTAACACGAACCTTTCAGAATAGGCTATGTAATATGATCTCGAATGCAATTTTACCATTAAAGTAGGCTATTTTACCCTTTGTAAAATCTCTTTATTTACCAAATCCGAACAAAAAGTCCATATGCCTATAGTGTACTGTGCTATAATAGTGTGCTCTGTTGAGCCGATTTATAATTGTGTGTAGTGGGAGATTTGGGAGAAGAGCAGCTTGAGTAACTTTTTCGTAGTCTTGTTTGTTCTTTGCTAAAAGGGATTCAATTTCGGTTCCTGGCCTATAGACGCTGCTCGTCATAACGCTGCGTAATAGTGTGTTTGCACAACGAAAAGTTTTATAGGCCTACAGGATTAACTTGGTTTGTTTTTATTTCATGGTCATCTTTAAGAATTAAGTACAAATTAGATGTATGGGTGTATAGGTTATGTACACTTTGGGAAATTGCTAATGGACATTGTGATCCATTTTAAATAACGTAATCATGCATATTTCACTGTGTGCAGTTGAGGGGGTGTTTAATATCTCAGGTCAGAGGTCCTTAATATAATTAATCCACCATGACAGGGAATATCTTTATTGTTTGTGACCTATTAATGACAGTTTGATCGGGAGCAGCCATCCCAGCCGTCACTCAGCCAACATAAAAGCCTCTCCTAAGAATCTGTAATCACACTCTGATGGGGACCATTAACCTCATGAAAAATATATGTGTGACTGAAATCGTCCACTTACATTTTGGCATCAGAGTTGGAATTCAGAAGGGGTTTCAAGAGGCCAAACTTTTCACTGATGCTTTGTGAATGTTTTAGGATTTGATGGCACTCTGCCTCCTTTGTCACACATATAAGTAATTTACTATGGCCATCTCTGCACACTCCCAGAGCTTCAGCCGCTGTGGTGGTGCCAGTTTAGTCTGTGTTTGGACCTCAGTTCATTTCAGTGAATTTGTACATAAGAGTTTGGATGATCTCAATCTAAGAACAAAGAACTGCAACATCAGGTATATTGTCTGATGTGTTTTAATGTGTCCATAATCTGTTACACATAGGCTCACTTATTTGTAATCTTTCAGAGGTATGTTAGAATAAAAGTGTAGATTTGCAGAAAATGTGAATCTGTGTTAGTATTGTACTTTAATTCATTTTATTGTTAAAGAACAATAAAAAAAAAACAAAACACACACACTTGCAGCATTCTTCTCAAACACATTTTGGCAACAGTTGTGGGATTTTATGCTTATGCAGATTTGTATTAAGGAGTCGCACTGAGTGCAGTGATGTGTATTGCCCATGTCCAGTTATAAAAAAGAAAGAAAAATCACAACCTTGTGTAAGTGCCGCCAGTCTGAGAGGGGAACCATGTTGCCAATTTATAATTCATCATTCTTCAGAGCTAATGCAGTATTCACATGATAATTAGTATTAATTTTTGATTGGAGCCTGCAGGCAGTTGTGCATTGTTGAGCTTCCATTATTACATTATTACTGTAACTGTCAGCTGCCTGTTTTATTTTACAAATGTGTGTCTTGTACATTTTACTTGCCCCTTATCAGCTTTAAGAGGGACTTTTTTGTCAGTTAAATAGAACAGTGTAATTAGAGGATATATAGGTTTTAAACATTTTTTTAAACATAGAGTTGCTTTAGGTAAAATCATTTGTGCATACTTATTTAATATATGCCTTTAATATGGCTGTTATTCATTGTTATGATCCACAGAATTAAGTGTTGATTACAAATATTTTGGTAAAAAATGTCAGAGGAACTGTATTTACCCTGTAGTACTATAATCACAAGTGAACCTGGGTTGCCAGTGCCTAAACCTGCAGATAGAGGACACATTTTCAGTATAAGGACAGCATATACTGCAGCAGAGGAGGCATTGATTAATGATTGGCTGCAGGTGCTGGTGCTTCAGATCAGAGAGCCATTCTAGGTTTAAACCAATTGGATTTCAACATTGAAACTGGCAACCCAAATGATGAGAGACTCATGTGAGGCTCATTCTGCTTTCCGATTGGAAACTCATCTTGTGAACCAAAACACAAAAATATAACATAACAACGTGACCATCATGTGCAATGGTTTGTAATTAAGAATAAATCAGCATGACTCGTGTTACCAGTAAAAGATAGTTGATTAGAACATGTCTACCTCATATCAGAGGACACAGTTAGGTCATTTTTATAGAATTTTTAATCAAAATCTTATAGTTCAAGTTTTTGTTTGGTAGTTCCTAATAAATACACATATGTTTATCAATTTATCAGTAGAGTTTTTCTTAAATATTTCGTAATGCAAATCTATGTATAACTACACTGAAAAAACATGTCTTCATTCCTAAACATAGATTAGACAAAAAGGGTGTGTTTCCTTGATGACTTTGACTGATTAATTCCTTCATGTCACATTGGGCCTGTTTATGGGAGCATTCGTGTTCTCACACCTGGGTGGGGAGCTTCAGTCCCAAACCCATGGTGCAGCATCACTCTGGGGCATTTGAATAGCAGGACAGCAGGTGTGTGGCTGCCTGACCCACTCCTACAGCTGGCGCTGTCTGTGCCCTGTACAGGCTCAATGGCAACACGCCAGGGCTCTGGGAGGACTGACCATGAGGAGATCTGTTCACATTTTTAACCAACTCTGCCTCTGTCTGACTGTTCACTGTCTGTGTTTATGTGCATGCAGAAAGAAAAGGATTCTTCCCTCTCTTCAGTCTTTCAAGTGAAAAAGGCTGACTGGATTGACACTGGCTTTCATTCTGTATTATCCGGCTTGGCTTTTAACTCCAGGAGAACTGTGTTCACAAATTGATGCTCTGCTCCTCTGGGGCTGTAGCTGCAACATTAAATTGTACTGAAATATTCATATGTGAGTGCATTTAGCTGAGAGCAATTGATGTGCGACTCCCCAGGGACTTCATGGAAATGTGGGAGGACCCCAAGCACGTGCACACAGACAGACAAGGTGGGCTGAGATCTGAACTGAGCGCACCACGGTCCCCATCGTGAACTCCTGTACAGGTCTGTGCTCAGGAAAGAGAATGAAGGAGTAATGCAAAACAAAGTGAAGCCTGTGGAAATCAAAGACCATTCCTTCATCCTTTCATCATTTGCAGTTAATTGTTAGTAGTCCAAGTCTTGTTTTATGTAGGCTTGGACTGGCACCAAGGACTTGTGAGCTCTGGTGTCTGGAATAATGGAATCTCTGTAAAAGTCACAATTTTAATAATGTAACAATTGCTTCTTCAAAGGGCTCTTACCAAGGCCAGCTATGTTATTGTCCATCTATACACCAGCATTTATATGAATATTTATTTCCCGACAGATTTGTGTGACTCATTTAAAATGATGGCTAATTCACTCTCTGAGCACAAGACATGTAAATTATGGCACTATGTAAATCATATTCTTGTTTGTTCAGGTCTTTAGAGTTCAAAGTGATGTTTTCAGTTTTCCCAGGGGAATATAGGCTTGTGCTGACTGCATGTTTACCATATGAACAACAATGTACCTCTTGCTCTGATTGACTTCAACATATGGAGAGCATTTCTCATTTATTTTATGGGATAGCAAAACAGTCCTACTTCAAAAAATAGAATAACTAGAGAGATTGTGCGATACACTTTATTATATATCGAAGCATATTTGAATCTAAAAATTGGCAAAAAAAAAAAAAAAGTGTCACCATGACAACTGACTCCTGGGCGGATTCCTTCCACCAAGTGAGCGTCTGGATCTCGCACTTAAGAAGTATGTTTGAAAAGGAGAACCCGGGAAGCTTTTTAAAGAACAATGTATAATTCATTTGTATTTTCTTGCCTCTCCAAAGACTGTCCTGCGTGCCGTGCGTTCTGAATCTGTCACAGTCAGTCACACACCCCACTTCTGTATGTTCTCAGTGAGGTCGAGCCTTTGCCACAAACGTCCAGCTGTTTGCCTCCACAGGGCTATGCTCCAAATCTCTTCAATGCACTTGAAAAGAAAGACATACGTATTTACTATAGTTCAGGGCTTCAAGGCATTGTCAATAGGAGGGCATCAAGACATTCAACCATCCAATTCACACTTTGCCTGCCTCATAGCATTTGTGATAGTAATATTTCTTATGGCTGGATATTTACTGAACAGTTCCCCATTAAGGCCTTTACCTTGCTATTTAGCTCCTTTCATTATTTACTTACTCCACAACATAATTTTTTATACTTTTTTGGCCTTTAAATGAACTTTTACATTTGTCAGTCTGCAGTGAGCTTTGCTTAGTTTGAGATATAGGAAAAAAATGGAATATTTTTATTCTATACCTGTAATAAATATACCACAATCTTTTCAGTGTTGTCAGTAATAATGGATGTAGTTTAGAATATGTGCACCAATACATTTCTGTTATTCTACAAACTTGCAAGTAAAATAATATTTAGATAACACAATTGTATTTGATACATTGTCAACTTTAAAAGCACACAATATAGCCCTAATGCAAGATCATGTGATGTTTATGAGTGCTGGAGTATTTAGAGTCACTCTGCAGTGTATAATAGCTGCTGGTTGGTTGGAGAGATCCCAATGCAGTGTGGCTCTGAGAATGTCTCCTATATGTCAGCCTTGCGTCTCTACCAATCAGACCGTCTGCAATTTAGAACAATGGACTATACAAATCATCATTTTGAATTGTCACTTTCCTCATAAGAGACATATCCATGATATTGTTATGCAGTTCATAGTGTATTATTAAATCTCCTATAAAAATGTATTTATACATTTATTTTATTTCCATGAATGAACTGTGACCAAACCAGGTCACTGTGGAAAGTGAACAGTTAAGCAGCAGCGGATAGCACTGTTTTAGCACAGGCAAACCTTTGGCATAAAATTAAGCTATGTGTAGTGTAATGGTGATTAACAATTAAAATATACTCTGTAACTGTGTAAACATTTGACAAGCAACAAAATGGTGTCTTTTGAATTAATGATAGCACAGCGTAACAGGATGATTGTTCTCATCACACACTTACTGCAACTTAGCCAATTAACTGTTGTTGTGACAGATCCTTCAATCTTATCCCTAAATTATTTACACTTTTTAAACCATATGCAAATCAGAAGTTGATGCTAATGAAATGATGGTGTACTGGAGACTGTCGAGAAGAGGAAACCTGAGAGGGAGAGCTCGTGCCAGTGCTTTCAAGAAACTGTAACAAATTAAATGTAAGGAAATATTTTTATTTTATTTTATTAATTTTGATTAAAATTACAACATATATATTTGGCAATTAAGTCGGCTGTATCAAGTCTACAAAAGTGTCTGTAAACATTAAAGTGCAAAGAATTAGCTTGTATCTTTTTAAAGGTTCATGCTACAAGCACTCCAGTCACATAACCTTGCCATTCATTCATACAGAAAAATACATATAAAAACATATAAGCTTTTTGCTGTTTTTTTTTTTCTCTTTTTATTATTATTTTTTTTTTAATGATGCCCCGTAGTTTCATATGAAATAAATTTGTGGCAAAAGGCAAAGGTTAAATGGCTTTTGTATCAACAAGCCAATCTTCTGAATGTCTTACCCTGTAACATCATTAACAATAAACAGCATGATAATTGTTTGAAGTACAAATGAAACAAAAGCAGAATTTCTTTATAAAACATTTAGCTGTTCTTATTTCCAAAAGCAGAGAACAGCGTCTTGGCTTGGAACACTGGCAATAAAGTTGAGTTCAGTAGAGACCTGGAGGGTCCTTGCTGGTTTTTATTTTTAGTGTTCATTGCATTTAGGACCATTTCATTAATTCCTGAAAGAGAGTGTACAACAATGCATTCAAATGGGGTTGTCTTCTTTGTGCTATTTATGGGCATTTCCTTCAGATGCACCACGGATTCTCAACAAAGCAGGTGGGACGATATGAAAGAGTCCATTATCACTTATACTGTATGATATGTGTAAAATCGAAACTTGGTCTTACATTTCTCTGAATGACCAAGAGTGGATTTTACGTAGAAAGACTAGATTACCATTTGTAATGTGTGTGGTCCATCCAAGTTGATAGCATTAGAGAGGCCTCTTCTCCTAGGCGGGTGTAGCCTATGTGTCTGGCATGTGACCCAAAGGGGTGTCAGAGGGACCCAGAAGTTTGTACTTCTCCTCCAGAGAGAGCTCAGTGCTGCCACCCTGCAGGTGGATTAGGGGCTTAGTCTGTAGCGGGCCACTGCCTCTACCCCGCCCTCTCCGCTCCTCCTGGTTCCTGCGATTGAACAGGTTTATTCTATGGTCCAACTCAGGACTGGCTTTTTCGGACCCTGTAGGACTGGGAAGCTTAAGGTTGACAGGGTCCAGACTTTTCTGGGTACGACAGGAGTCCTCAGAGAGAGAGGAAAGCAGCTCCTGTACCACAGCAGTGGGGTCCCTGCGAGGGTCCGGCCTGGGGAAGGCAGGGGGGGCACAGCGCACAGAGCTGTAGTTCAGGCTCAGGTCCTGGGCTGTGCTGCTGCTGCAGTCTGTCAGCGAGGAGCCTGGAGTGTGGCTGCTTAGGCTGAGAGGGCGGGCCGTCAGACTGCCGCTAGAACGTGATATGCTCGTGGAGATGTCACTCAGGGCACTGCCAACCCGCTCCATGGCCAGCATCGGGTTGGACTGAATGGGATGCGGGTTTGTGGGTAGATGGACGTCAATGGCTGCAGTAGTAATGACCCGCACACCGACACCTGATGCACCAGCTTCTGCGAAAATATGATACAAGAAAAAAGTCAGAAAGATCTAGGAAAAGTAATTTTATATAGAGCTAGAACTTTTCACATTTTTTTGTTTGTTTTTCTACTATTAATAGAAGTTGTGTTACTAATTGTATTAATAATCATTTCCATATTTTGTGTTGACAGACCTAAATCAAGAGATAATGTTTGGATCTTACCACTACTGGCTTCACTGTAATATTGGCTGATATAGTTGTTCATGTCATCACGTACAACTGGATCTGAGAAAAAAAAAAACAGAACAAAAGGGAAAACATTTTAATTGACTAATTTAAAATGTGGATACTTTGGAGCCATACTACAGACTTAATTTAAACAGCCTTCTCTCTCTAGGTGTTCCACTCCATGTCAATATTCACAGCACAAGTTAACACAATATATATCATGTATTTACAACATAATATTGACACAGCTGATTTGAGCCACGGGCCACAGGTGCTTTTTAAGTAAATAGCAGGAAGCGCGCCACATTAGCAGCAGCCTAGTGCACTGGGAGCAAACTGGGACAGCACAGCAGTGGGTGGGGTTGGTGTCAGGGACCAGAACGAAGGGGTCGACAGAGAGTGTGGTAGTTCTTTGTTTGGGCAGAATAATCCCTCCAGATAAACAGACCTTAGAGTGTGCACAGAGCGCCTGTGATCGGCTGTGCTCATCTGTGCGCTTGATTGGTCTTGAGCTCACTGTCCACTGGCTGAGTGCGAAGCCAGAGTACCCTGAGTGCTAGCCTCTGTCCTCAGGGAGGCAGACTCTGATGGGTAATTTCATTTATTTTTCAGTCTAAAATATTAATCCTTGGTCCACCCCTGGAGAGGAAGCATTGCACTCACTAAAACAAGACTGAGACAATCACTCCACAATTAATAACACATGAGTCTTAAGGAAAAAGAATGGGCTGTCCAGTGTGCATAAAAGCTTCTGCTTCTTTTGTGGATGTCATCTGTGCTAAAGGAGAGGTGACATGGAAGGATCTCTTTATTCAAAGCTATTTTGAACACAGTTTTAGCTGTACTTTCCCCCCCAAAAATGCCCAACATAGAAACAACAACAAAAACTAATGTAATCATTTTAATGCTTTCAGTTTTGGGGCTTTTTAGTATTATATAGTTGTTTTTATATACAAACACCAGGGTATTTGAGTCCTCACTAATACAAATTTGATACATTCACTCATGGAAGGAAACGGGATTTTAAACAAGTTCAAAAAAGATTTTTGTTCTTATAGGACAAAATGAGCAAAATGGTAAAATCAAAACTAAAGTGAGTGGAGATGGACTGCCTTGAAGTGTGTGCATCCCAGAACCAATGTTTCTGTAAAAAGCCCCATTTGTTTTAGAAGGACTGATTTTGCACCATGCCCTTGGGGTAATATTGTGGCCATAGCGCCTCTTTGTGTCCTATTGTGGTTTGCAGGTGAAGGGGAACAGATGTTGACAGGGGCCTTCTTTCCTCTTACAAGGCCCAATGCACAGAGCACTCAGTACCTGAAATAGCCTGAACAGCCCAGGCTGGCCTGGCTGGCCTCACCAGAGGGGGGCAGCAGGAGACAGGAGGACCAGTGCAGGAGCAGGTCATGTGATGGTGTTGGAGAACATGCTTGTTTGCCCCAGGACTCACCAGGGCCTAAAAGCTTTCTGCCTTTGTATTGATCCCAGAGCACCTGTGGTCAGATGGTTGTTGTGTCTGAGCATGAGAGCTAAGAGCCTGGCCTCCAGCCTGCTCCAGGCCTACTTCTGCAGATTAACTCAACACTGCTGTGGCATTCAGAGCACAGGATGTTTACCATTATGATTTTTGTATCACAAAATATGTACATGTCTTATATGCTGCCCCTCCCTCCTAGTTAGTCACAACACTTTCTCAAGCAAAAAGCACTAGGTGGAGTGGGTAAAGGTTTTCACCACTTATACCCAAACTAGAGCTAGTGTGCTGGTATGTCCGTGTATACAGGTATGTCCATAAAAACTACCTGTTGTTGCATGTGACTCCCTGGGGTTTCGGTGATTGCCTTCATCCTCAAACTCCCCGGGTGTCATGCCCTCCACAACCTTAAAGTTTCTCCCCTGTTTGCCCCAGACGTGGTGGATCTGCATGGCTGCTTCTCGCTCTGCTGCCAGATCCAAGTCCTGCTGCGCCAAATGTGCCCTCAACTGCCTGATCTCAAACTGAAAAAGAAAAGATAGGGAAGTCATTATGAGAAAGAGTAGCCAAAAGCACAAGTATACATTATTTAGGTACTAGTAATAACATAGTGTATAACTGATTACAATTCACCTCTGGTAATTATTTATTTACACTACGTTTTGTAGAGATCATTTGCCAATATTTAAACAATGGCTCCAAGATAAGTAAATTAAAAGGCAAATTTGAAGGCAAATTTGAAGGCAATTATGAGGCGTTGCTGCCCTCTACTGGCAAAAGAGCAAATTGTGTTTCTTGGCAGCCAATTTCTGTAGTTTAACTTTGCAATTGATGGGTGTAATTTATTCTGAGCACAACCTTACACATATGTAGTAAATAAATAATCCCCGTTCCTACATGCCAGGGTAATGAGCATGGTACTCACGGCCTGTTCCTGGCAGATCTGAGTGAGCCGCTCAAGCTGCTCCTCTCTCACTGCTTTGGTTTTCTCACACTGTTGGATCTCCAGTTCCATCTCAACTTTGACTTGTAACACATACGCTAGAACAACATGAACATTTTAATGAAATTGATCTTTTTAAATTAGGTAATTTAACTCGGGAATATAGTGTATAGCACATAAAATGTATACAACGAATGTCAACATGACTTACCAAGTAAGTAAGATTTATTGGTCATTATCATTCAATCAGACCTGTTATTTTTACACACATTTAAGCTGTTTTGTGTAAAACTAACCATTGTTATCTGCTATCTTTTGCGAATACTCAAATTCGTACAAAATGAGTCAACATATAGAAATAAATCCTTTGAAAAGTAGGAATGTGAGGTTGCATGTACCCTGGTCTACATAATATTAAGACATTAACGTCTGTGGCATAATTTTTACATAAAGTAATAAACTAATGTTCATGTGTCGCTTTGTCTAGACTCCAGAGAACGTCATTTCAGTGGTCTCATCACACAATTTTTATTTGGTCCCTATGGTACAGTTCACTTCTTTGTATTCTTGCCCCGTCTTCGCTGACACAGACATTGCTACTTCATATGTCAAGCTAATCCTGCAGGAGACTCAATCTCTCTGCAACCATCACAGTGCCAGTCCCTCAGCTGTTCAATATTGCTCTGAGTGTACTTTTTTTCTTTCCCTCCCAGGTGTGCAGCAGCCCGCCTAACGAGGAAACTCAATCACTCACAAATATGTGAGCTAACAGTTTGAGTTGAGCACAGAAAAATCAGTTCATGCACAGGAGGCCTATACAACCAGTGCATGTTAAGAGGTACACTTCTCTAAGGAAATGCACTCTTGTAAGAGTCTTGTAGCAGAGTAAAATCAATGGAGAAGATGTATTGTGTTCCCGAATAGATTAACAGTCATTAGCAAGTTCCTAATAGACAGAGCCAGGCATGTTTACAACTTAATCACAGCTCAAATATATTCAATGAAAAATCAACTATATTTTACATTTGCTGAAAAATAATTGCATACATTTTGCATTACATGCAAGTCTTTCCTGGAGGATGGGACAATGTTGCTCAATACACTAAAGATGTCTTCATTTAGAAATCTCTCTCTGTCCAGCCAACCCCAAATGCAATAAGATTAGGAGAACATGTCAACTGTTAATATCTTAAAAAAAAAAATCTTCAAGTTTCATCCATCTATTGAAGTTCCTCACATAACAATGATACTAGAGGCATAATAGTTTGTAGTATCTCCTTTTTCAGTTCAGAACTTCAAATAGAATTCCTTATTAGAAGAAACAGCATAATCGTATATGTAGTCCAGAGCCCATGTTGTTGAGGGTGACCTCCTAACAAATATTGAACCAGTCTTCATTAACATAAGAGAACAACCACTATATTCATTATTGGCTCTGTGAATCTATTTAACCAGCCCCTTGAATCAATACAAGTAAGAATAACAGATCAGTTGAAATTGAGGCATAGTCAATACGCCCCCTGTTTAGAATAGTAAGTGAGTTTGTTGGACATGGACTAAGGTAGAATCATTGTAAAATAGTTTTGTAAAACCTACCGTCAATGATCCTCTTGACTCTCCATATGCGCAGGGTGATGATGAGGCTGATGGCATCCCAAGGGCTGCTGGGGCCATTGGCCACTGTGGAGGCCACCATAGGAGCCAGAGAGAGTACAATGACCGCACCATCAAATACCTGCATCAGATGAGCAAGTTACCAGCAGGAGGGTCAAAGAGTAGAACAATACAAGCTGTACTTACCTCTACTTTATTCTCTATGTAGTCCCAGATACCCAGCACTATTATTCTGAAGACAGTCTGAGAGAGAAAGAGAGAAAAATCAATTCATTAAAACAACATAAATGAGGATTTAAATTGAGTTGTTAAACAGAAACCCTTTCTTTAAGATTTACCCTTTGTCTAGTCTGGAATCTGGACCATACAAGCAACAACTACATCATGAAGAATGTCTAAGACTAGGCTACTTATACTAAATGCCTGTCATTGTCATGCAATGAGCCTCCAACTTGCTGAGACTAAAATGTATTAAAAACAAGAACTGCAAGTAACAATGTGACAAAGTCCTACAATTGCAATATTCAAACACAAAATACATAATGTTAGTTATGAGTGACTTGTTAATAGACTTAATAACAACTGAACCATTATCATCTTCTAAACCTTAACAGAACACAAATCTAATCTCTGGTCATTCCGTTGACAGTAGTGAGCATAAATTTGCTGCACTCTAATTAGCATTGTTAAGGTTAGGGTTCACTTTATTGTTCCCACTGAGATGTTTTTGTCATGGTGTCACATGTACAAGTGGTTCTGCTAATTCATCATATGCAGCTAATCTTAGACAAAGTAATGTCAATAGAGTAGGAGCAAAGAATCCTCCCACGTGTTGCTGATTAGTTTACTAATTAGTTCAGATAAGGTACGCACATTTAATACCATTATATTGAGTGCACAATACAGTAAAAGAATCTAGTAATCTTTTATTATAATCTGTAACTGGATGATAGTATAGGGCTTTGTCAAATTAAAATGATTAGTAAAAACTTAAGCGGAATGCACAATGAAATACATGCATTACCTCTGAAAAGAAGAGTGAAAGAATAATAAGGCTAATCCAGTGGATAATGCTGGCAAATTGAAAAGCATTGGAAACTGTAAACAGAATGAAATAGAAACAGTTAAACATTTGTTGATTTTGAGAAAGTGTAAAATTCTTCTACTGTAATTGAAACTACTACTAAATGGTCAGTATATGTGTATTGTTTTCAGTTATACACCCAGCCCACTGCTCTACTATCATACACAGCCCTGCACATAGAATGAAGTAGTGTGTGTTCTACTATCTCTTCTGTGAGATGTGATCCAGGCTGGACAGGGGCCAGTGATCGATGACACATGCTCTTGCTGCCACTGACAGACACTGGCTCTATTATCACCTCTCTCCATCACAGCCCACTGCCCCTGACTGGCACTCACACACATAACTAATGACTGAGGGAATTAAATGCATAATCAAACTAAAATTGCTAATAAGAATTCCAGGGGATCCTAGGGTTCTTATGTTGTATTCTTTTTTTCAGTATTGAAGTAATTTTTAGAGTGTTCTTAAATGGCAGGAGACGAATTAGGAAAATTAACAGTTGTACATATTACTGGCCAAGGACACCATGATATTTAGTTAAAGTACCATTCCAGCCTACTGCCTCCCAGGTGTTGTGGGAGCTTCACACTATGTACTGCTGAAAAAGAATGTGCTCGCTCAGCAAATATACACCCAAAATATAGATATAAAAACAAATGGAGAAAAAAGCCATGCAGGATATTTACATTGTAGAAGTTTGGTGTCTATGAGTAACTCCAGAGACAGAAAGAGCACCACCAGGATGACACAGGCCACTAAGACACAGTTGAACCCAGCACTCAGCAGACAGACCTGCCATACAGCGACACGGTGGCCACAGCACGGCTTCAACCAGTTTGACCTACGAGAGAAAAACAGGTTTTTACTAATATGTCAACTTCATAATTATGGACCAAATTAATAATAATTAATAATAATAATTTAATAGAGTTTCCCACAACTAAAAAAATGATACATATCGTCAATACACCCTTTAGTGGGTCAGGCATTTTGGTGGATATTATATGATATAGCAGCTCCCTTACTTTGTTATTCCTTAAAGCCTGCTTTTAGATTAAATTACAAATTATAGTTGCTTTTTGATTGTGGTGCTTATTAAATGAAGCAAATATATAAACTGCACACAGGTAAAATACTGTACATATTTTTTTATATAATATTAAAAAGTAACATTGTGTTTAAGGTCTTCTAGAATGAAAACTGTGGACCATCAGTGATTCTGTTAAAACTATTATACAATAAAGCATAAAGTATGCGTCCGATGTGTCCAGTAGAGGGCGGTAGAGTTGACACATGTGACAGGTGATGTCTATTAAATTCAAAGAGGGTGCACACTGAAGGCCACAGTGGAGGGGCAAACGTGGTCCGACACAGAGGGGACAGTGGCTCTCTGTGATCCATTGGCTGTGAGCAGTGTGTGGATGGAATTTGAATCAAGGTCTTTTACATGGAGCTGAAGGGAGTCTCTGTAAAGCATTTCAGAACGTGACCCCCATCACACAAGGAAAGCTATTAATCATTCCCAACGTCTCATTGACATACACACTATATGTTGTTATTGATTATGGTTGGTATTTGGATAAAGCCTAAATGAGTCTGAGAGTATGAGGACTAGTTAATGATCATTTAAATAATAAAAAAATGTTGGATTATGATTAATAAAAGTCAGTGTATGTGTTATATATGTGTATATATAACATATACACTGACTAT
>JACM01040566.1:0-33666 GCA_000787095.1 Periophthalmodon schlosseri
GTATAAGTAGCTCTTGAGGTCAAATAAAATTGTTAGCTTTAGCGTGATAGCAAACTCCAGACTGAAAGCTGTGAAAGGCACTTATAGACTCATGGTGGTGAATAATTAGGATGCTCAGAATGCACAAGGTAAGTGAGGAATAACTCTGGACCACTGCAAACTGTTTAAATGAACTAGTTCTGTTTTTTGAGTAACCCTTTATTATTAGTCTGTCTATATCTCCCAAGCTCAAAATGCTCTGTTCCACCTTGTGATGTTATGAAGTGGTAGTTTTCAAGTTAACAATTACCTTTCACCTTTTTTCAGCGGAGATTGGCTATTCCAGAGCTTTAATCATCCAAATGATACTAGTGAAGGCGTGTGGAGTTTGAAAATACAGTAGAGCACTTCCTGTATTACTGCATGACATAATAAGGTGGAACAGAGAGTTTTCTGTTTGAGAACTCAGCCTAAATATGCAGAGTTTGCATGTTAAACATGTGTGAATGAAACAAAGCACAACTCCAAAAATGTTTGTGATGAGGAAACAACATCATTGGCATGCATCAAGCAGAGAAAACATCTAAGGAGACTGCAGAAACTACTAAAATTGGGTTAAGAACTGTCCAACGCATTATTAAAAACTTGAAGGATAGTGGGGGCCCATCATCATCGAGGAAGAAATGTGGCCGGAAAAAAATCCTGAATGATCGTGATCGGTGATCACTTAAACGTTTGGTGAAATCGAATCGAAGAAAAACAACAGTAGAACTCAGGGCTATGTTTAATAGTGAAAGTAAGAGCATTTCCACACACACAATGCGAAGAGAACTCAAGGGATTGGGATTGAACAGCTGTATAGCCTTACAAAAACCACTCATCAGTGAGGCTAACCAGGAAAAAGGCTTCAATTTGCCAGGGAGCATAACGATTGGACTTTGGAGCAATGGAAGGAGTTTATGTGGTTTGATGAGTCCAGATTTACCCTGTTCCAGAGTGATGGGCGCATCAGGGTAAGAAGAGAGGCAGATGAAGTGATGCACCCATCATGCCGAAGAGAGGCAGATGAAGTGATGCACCCGTCATGCCTAGTGCCTACAGTACAAGCCTGTGGGGGCAGTGCATGATCTGGGGTTGCTGCAGTTGGTCAGGTCTAGGTTCAGCAACAGTATGTGCTCAAAGAATGAGGTCAGCTGACCACCTGAATATACTGAATGACCAGGTTATTCCATCAATGGATTTGTTCTTCCCTGATGGCACGGGCATATTCCAAGATGACAATGCCAGGATTCATCGGGCTCAAATAGTGAAAGAGTGGTTCAAGGAGCATGAGACATCATTTTCACACACGGATTGGGCCACACAGAGTCCAGACCTTAACCCCATTGAGAATCTTTGGGATGTGCTGGAGAAGGCTTTGCGGCAGTGTATATATATTGCAATAATCTCGAATATTGTTGAGCCCTAGTTGAGATATATTAAATTGATCAGATGTGTACTTACAGGCCTCGTATTATCAAAGGCACTGGGAAAGACAGGACAGAATGCCTTTGACGGAGCACAAACTGTATGGGACTGTGCGAGACGTTAGACAGGACGTTTACAGACACTCGGAGCCCCTCTGTCTGTGAACACAACATGCAGAGGATATGTGATTACAATGGAACAAGCCCTGTATAGGCACTGAGATCCGCTTATATCTTACCTACCTCATATTGTATTCTATTACATATTATGGAATCTGAAATATAACATTAAAGTAACTGTAAGTAAGATTTTGATTTTAAATTCCATAAACCTGACTGTGTACCTAGCTACGAGGTAAATATGTTCAAATCAAATATAGCCTTTCTTAATTATAAAAACATAAAACATGATTGCCAAGATGTTTATGTTATAATTTTTTTATTTATTTTTTTTTTTTTCAAGATGATTGTCCAATGCTCTGTTCCACCTTGTGATGTCATGAAGCAGTAGTTTTCAAATTAACAAGTTCAATGACATTTGGCGTGTGGAGTTCAAAAACACACTGGAGCACTTTCGGCGTGTGGAGTTCAAAAACGCACTGGAGCACTTTCTGTATTGCCACATGACATAACAAGGCGGAACAGAGTGTTTTCTGTCTGAGAGAAGAGGAAGCCTAAATATGCAAATATGCAATATGCAGCAAATGTGCAGTTTCTATGCGTTGTGAATGTTGTGTGTGTTTGAATGAAACAAAACACAACTCCAGGACACAACATTATAACATAGATCAGAAAATAGTGTAAACGAAACACAACTCAAGGACACAACATTATAACATAGATCAGAAAATAGCGTAATATGGGGCCTTTAAAAAAAATCTTGGATCGTACCATTTTCCTGAAGAGTGTGTAGTTGAAAACGTAGACGGTCTGATTGCCACTTGTGACGTTGTCTTCGTACATTACATCAAACTCTGCCTTTCTCAGGAGCGCAGTTTTGGTCTTCTCCGACAGCCCATAGCCACAGACAGGCCGACCCGCACTCATCCAGACCAGGAGAGTAAACCCAGGAACACACCAGCCCCAAGGACTCATGGGAACACCTTGATATTGAGATCTCCAACAATTCCGTAAAATTCAGAACGTCCACCCCATTTGACTACTGCCTTTTGCAAAACTATAATAATGTGACACCAGGAAGGCTGTTGCACAACTCACTCTCACGTGGCTCATTGGGCGTATTTAGGCTGAATTATGCTCAGTGTATGTGAACAAGGCCAATCCAAAAGTGACGTAAACAAAACAAAATCTAGTGCGCACTGGGAGGGTCCACAGAGCGCTCTAACATATGTGAAAATGATCAAACATTACCTTATTAACTTTTATTCAACTTTATTATCCATTAACTAAGCCCCTGTGATGTTACCTATGTTTATGTGCCTAAAGCATCTGTCGTCTCCCCCTGCTGGCTCTAGGCAGAAAAAATGTCTGAGATTTAGAGTTTGTGAATAGAGTTCTCCTGGGAAACCCTGGCTCTGTTTTATTTATTTTCTATTTATTCCACTGATTGCACATTACACTGATTGCACAGTTCCCATTATTGCACCATCCAAAATATTGCACATTCCTCTCATTGCGCATTACATTCATTGCACAGTTCCCATTAGTTTCCATTTTATATCTTGTATTGGTTATATCTTTTGTATGTGATTATACAGTCTTATTTCAATAAAGGAGAGAGAAAAAATAAACACATTTGACATTTAAAAATATGATTATATTGTATACTTTATCTAAATGGTAAATGGTCACATTTTTATACAGCGCTTTTCCACCTTCCAGACACTCAAAGCGCTTTACATCAAGGAACCACTCACCCATTCACAAACTCATTCACACACACATTCATACACCAGTGTACGCAGACACTGGGGGTGCGGTGGGTTAAGTGTCTTGCCCAAGGACACAACAACAACAACATTCATTTGTGGGAGCTGGAATCGCTCCGCCAACCTTCGGGTCAGTGGATCTGACCGCTCAACCAATGATGTTTATGTTGAGAACGGGATTCAAACCGCCAACCTTCGGATACTGTCACCCACATATAGCTAAAACCTAATTAAATAATCACAGTACTTTGTTTAATTAATCTTTATTTTACACTTACAAAAAGTCTGGTACAAAAAGTCCATTTATACACCATAAAAACAATATAGAAAAACATCGTGTTCACCGTCAAAAATCACTCACATTTTTGTCATTTTTTCATCCAAGTAAAGGCACACGTTTTGTTAAAGATCCTTGCTTTTTTTTTTTTTTTTTACAATATTTACTGCTGCTGTTTAACTCTACGGGTGCTCAGTCGCCCATAGGTGCATTTTAAACAAAGACATCACCAACTCACACACATATGTAATAAAAAAAAAAGATTCTTTTTACAGATTCAAGTGAGCCTTTTTAGAACTATATTTTAGGCACATGTTTCTGTACACACTTGTGAAATATGCGATATACAATTATGGTATTCCAATAGATTCAAACATTAAAGGTGCAGTGTAGCCCTTTGGCAATACTCTACTGGCAACTTTGGGAATTACATTTGTTAGCCAAGATATGGACATTCTAGGGTAGACGCCATAGTAACGCCATAGTAACAGAGTGAAGTTAAAGAACACTTATTATCCATTGTTGTAGCTTTAATTCCCCTTTAAACATGCTTTTGGTTACCATGGGATACATATTTCACATTTTCTAACTTAAAATAACATCTAAATACGTAAAACACACTTAACCTATAAACTACACCTCCGTTTCCTATGCGGCATTTAGGCGTCGGAGCTCCCTCTGCTGTGAGCAACGGGAATGAACAAATCAAGCCCTAGGCCACGTGATGCTACGGTGACAGAGCCACGTGTTTGTCGTGAACGCAATTTGACCGCAGTTCGGAGATGGTTTATGGACTTAAAAACTGTGCAGCAGAAGTTGGGATTTTTACCTGTGATGCAACAGTTCAGACTGACAGCGGGGCGTTACCTTAGATCGGCTCTTTGGTTGCTATGATACTGGCGGTCAGAGTTCCAAATATGGAACTCTGCTCCAAATTGGCCCCTATAACTGCTCTAGCCTCGATGAGCTTCATTTGACTGGAGCTGAACGCTGTGGGTGACGTCACACTCACTTAGTCCACTTCTTTAGACAGTCTATGGTTGTGCATAATATGTGTTCTTTAAAATCAAGTTGTCTGTTAAATGTAATTCCTATGTGGTTGTTGATAAGGTGTTTATTAGCTTCTTTAGCTTCTTTAGGTGTATTTTAACATGTTTAAATGCACCTTTAAAATGTAACAAACCAATATGGCGTCTAACAATAGCCAGACTTTGATTGAGTTGAGATTGTTTGAGTTTGAGATTCAAGCTACACATTTTTTCTCCAGATACAAAAATTCAAATTGTATAGACAAAAACACACACATTAGAGACAAGTTGATCTGGACAAACATGGCACTTAAAAATAGTCCTTTACAATCCTTTACATTGCATAAAAAATAAGTAAATGTGCATTTTTACATTTTTATGGAAAAAATTGTTAATCTGTTCAATCCTTCGTGTAGTTTTCTCCTTATTGCTTTAAAAAGTACGTCCAGACAGCAAGCTCACGCAGCCAGCCGCAGTGTCTGAAAGAAACTGTCTTTGTTTGATAAAGCTGCAACAATAAAAATAATGAAAAAAAAAAGATTTAAGAAGAAAAAATAGCGTTTTTAACAGTTCCATTTTATATAATTTTAAAGAGTTTTTCTAGCATCTTTCCACTAGGATTATGGGGAGGAGCGATGGCATAATTTTCTCAGTTCCATCCAATACCACCATAAAACTGTCAAAACATCATAATCAGTCAATGTAATTCCTCAGTCTGGGGATGTATTCATTTAAAATTTCTCATAAAAAACGTTATTCTCTTATGGGAAAAAAATGGGGGGAGTGCTTATTATCACTTGGAACACTGTCTATCACACTCTAGTTTGTCCTCTTTAAACTTAAAGGGCCCATATTACGTTACTGTCTGATCTATGTTATAATGTTGTTTCCTCATCACAAACAGACCTGGAGTTGTGTTTTGTTTCATTCACACATGTTTAACACACAAACCCTGCATATTTAGGCTGAGTTCTTCGCTCAAACAGAAAACACTCTGTTCTACCTTGTGATGTCATGTCGTAATACAGGAAGTGCTCCACTGTGTTTCTAAACTCCACACACCTTCATTAGAGTTGGAATAATTTAAGCTCTGGAATTTCCCAACTCTACAGACAAAAAAGATAAAAGGTAGATGTTAACTTGAAAACTACTGCTTCATGACATCACAAGGTGGAACAGAGCTTTGGAGCTGTAGACCGACTGAAAAATGTATGAATGAAACAAAACAAAACTCCAGGTATGTTTTTGATGAGGTAACAACAAGGGTCCAGCACCAAATTCTAAGCTCTAGGTAAAAATCATCTTGAGGGGCCCGCACTACATATTGTCTAATGAAAAATGCATATTACAGACTTCATGAGGGGCCCCTCCCTGTCCTGAACCCTGGGTAACCAGTACCCTTGACCCCCCCAGTCCAGCTCCTCTGGGTAACAACATTAAACATGGCTTAAAGCTCCAAGAATCCATTTTGTGTAATATGGGACCTTTAAAAAAAAGTCAGATATTTATTCAAAAACTTGAGATACCTTTGTCCCTTTGTCCTAGTTATTTTTGTCGACTTGTGATTGGTTCTTGAAAATGCCCTTGCAGAGACCAGGATGTAAACAACACTCGGGAATGCTACGCTAGTGTCTTTGATTCAAACCGGGTGGAAATCTCATCACGACTCCACATTGTTCTCACCATCTTTGCTTTAGCGTTCCTCTCTGCCTTATCCGGTCCGCTGTTTCCCACTAGCTAACAGGAAGTCGGCACAATGAGGCAGATAAGGTGGACAGGAAGGGGCGGGGCCAGAGCCGGGGCAGATGGTAGAGGGACTGCGTTGTTTAGTTTAGCTGATTAGAGCAGTCGGCTTGGACATAAATACCGATGTATGCGAAGTGCACAGGGAAAAGCGTGATGCCACTTCCTCCTATTGTGTACGAGGTTTAAGGAAAAGAGGGTAGTGCCAAGCCAAACAGAATAAACGGGAGGATAAATAAACAAAATTGGTCAATTTGAACAGGATTTTCATAACAAAGATGGCTGTCAGTTATAAAGGATGTTTCTGAAGTTAAAGGAGATGTATACTTTTATTTTTAACATTCGAAAATCTTTGCAATGGTGACAGTAGGGATTAAATTATGTTGAAATTATCATTAGCTCATTTTAGCCACATGATGCTAGCATTTAATTGACTTTGGTTACATACTTTTTTTTACTGATTAAAGTCAATAAAAATATATATTTTTGATGAGGAAGCAACATTGTTAAAACTTTATTTAAAGCGGCGTTACGTAGATTTTTTGGTCGAGGTTCCATCACCACCTTGTCTCCATGGAGATGTAATTGCCTGGAATCTTCTACAGTATGGCATTAAACTCATTTAACTCCTTATAGACCAGCTATTAGTGTCACCAGGCTAAGGTACAGTCAGATCTGTGGAGTGGCGAACCTGGTCACATTAAGAATCCATGTTCTTCAAGGTATTTTTCCACCAATAAAAAGACACAAGACACTTAAGTTTAACATCATACTGTGGAACATTCCAGGCGAAGCATCAAGATCTCCATGGAGACAAGCGGAGAGTGGACCCTTCACTACTCATCTTTACAAAACGCACAATATGTCACATTTAAACTTAAATTTCAACACAAAGCTAGCTAACATTCAAGTAGCAGGTTTCCGAATTTAGCCATTTTTTGTAACCATGCTATGCTAGGTGTGGGTGTGCCCGGTGAAAAGGCTGGCACTGTTGATTAATGATCAGCTATTAAAACGGTGACCTAAATGAGGCGCTGTTCTAAATGCAGAGGTAGAGATTTATCTGCACACAGCACTGGCCCGCAGTCGTAAATTCTACCAAGTGTTTAAACAATTGAAGGTCAAAGGTCAGCCGGTCCATGGAGCCATTATTCAAGGTAATTACACTCAAGGTAAAAAGGTTACAGCATTGATCATTTAGCAGTTGAGTTTGTCTTACAAGGCGCTAGGATTTGATTCATATATCTACGATGTTCTAAAAGTTAGCTTATAATTGAGTTTGAAAATGTACGCTAGTGCCATAAAGTTAAATGTCCTTGAATGTAAAATGCCTATATTTTTCATTCTGGGTTCCTGTTGCAGCCAGCTATGTGAATTGTGAATGTTTTTGGAAACATGGGTGAAGTGTCTTGCCTGAGGGCACAACAACAACATGGAGATGAGGTTTGAACAGGAAACTTTGCAGATAGTGGGTGAACGCTTAATTCACTGTGCCACTGTTTGATAGGCATCCGGGTATATACTAATCTAGATGGATTTTTGTGAAATGTTTTGTTTCACAGTTTATTACAATTTGAACTTTAAAGATATGAAAGATAAGCTCCCCAGATACCGGAACACAAAACATCTCCAGATACATTTTTGTCATTTTCTTCCCCTTTTTTTTGTGATAAATCCTTTGAATGTCAGACCACCATTTTGTGTTTATCTTCCTGTTGCTTTGGCCTAGTTTTCATCACAAAAAGACTATACTTTCTACCGTTTCTGAAGTCAGAACATTTTGAACAGATAAACATTTTCAGACGGGATTCAAGACCAGTTTACCTTTGTTATGTATTTCTAAAGGAACCCAGAAGGGACATAGCATAAAGTGATAGCAAATAGGGCTACATATTTTATAAACCACAAGTATAACGAGCTTCTTTCTAGGGCTGAAACAAGTTCATTGATTAATCGCAACTAATCAATTATTGAAATAATCGTCAACTATGATTGTTATCTGGACTCAAAAACATGTAGTGAACTGAGAGAATTTGTACAGTTTCTATTTGGCCTGTAAATACACTATTATATTTATAGCTTTATCTGGGTCAAATGAAAAAAAATCTCACAGGCCTTTCACCAGTCTTCACCGATCTTCACAAATAATTGATAAATTGAAAGAATAATCCCCACAGTAACCGATTCCCAAAAAAAAACTTCATCCAACCTAACAAAATGTAGTTTTTCGAGCAAGTTAACAGATTCACTCTAGTCCTAGGATGCGGTCACACTTGCACAACGACCACATGAAAATTGGGACTAAACTGGGACTAAACCTGGAACCAAACCAAGACTAGATCAGGACTGAACCAGAGCTAGAACAGAACCCAACTAAATTTGTGCCCAAAATAGGACAGAACCAGGACGACTGGAAGACAAGGCTTTATACAAACCTCAGTCACCTGGACTTTTATGTTCCGACAAGTAGCATTTTTGTGTCGGTCAGCGTTTGTGCCAAAGAGGATGGGAGGTTAAAGCGATTGGGGCCATTCGCTGCCTAAATATCTGCCTTTAGTCACTGTGCGTTTCCTGCATGACTTCTATTCTAGTGGGCCTTAGAGATTTGGAGCTTACATCTCTTTGAATGACCCTGATGATGGTTTGTGTCAAATAAAACCTATGAAAACGTTGTAATTCTGTCCACGCTACCCCTCTACCGTTTCCTCTGTCGGAGTAGCTATTGTCTTTTCACGGTTAAGAGCCGGGAAAATTGGACATTTAGAGGCATAGAATGAGTCTTTTACACTAGGACAAAGGGTTTCCTGATGAGGTTGCTCAAGTTTTTCTCATGTGAAAACCATTAGGGATGCAGCAATACCGATACCAGTATTCCCAATTTTCCAAAACTGATCCGATACTCCAATTAGCAAGTATAAGAAACTTCCTTCATATTTAGTGCCGATATTTTTTCTAGTCTAGTCTTTGTGTTGTGATGGCTGATGGACGGCCCTTTCAGATCTGTCCTTTTAAACAGATAAGAGACTTACAATGGAAATAGAAGAGACATGAAGCCTAAAATGTGGCTGTATTTTTAAAATATCATTACAAAAATAAAAATATATGTTATAAACCATCAAAAATAAATGTTAGAATCATTTTAGCCAAAGTAAAGGTAAAATCGTGAACTTTACATCAATTGGTGGGACTTGCTATAGAATTTGAATGATTGACGCCAGCAAATATCGGTTATCGGCGACAACAGCAAGGCAATTATCAGATATCGGTATCGGCTGAAACTAAAAATATCTATATCAGACCATCCCTGTTATTTTTTATATGTTGATCTGACTGGATTTGTCTTTCATACACGGCTAAAAAGTTGTAGTTTGGGATTTTAGAAACAACAAACAGAGGACATCTGGCTGATCAAACCACACCCGCTCTCTTTGACTTAAAACTCTGGTGGCTCTTCAAAAGTTTCTCACCTCAAACAATAAAAAAAACTCTATTTACAAATCCAATCATCAACTTCTGTATCAAAAAAAAGAAAGAAAGAAAAAACACCTTTTGTCTCTGGTCCTTTGGTTTGAAAGAAAAAAGTAGGGAAACATCAAAGATAAAAATGATTACAGGCTAACAATAGAAAGTTCTAGAAAACAAAAGTGAGGAGTGAGTTGGTTTGACATGCGCAATTTTGAATCCAACTGGCTTTTATTCATGAGTATACTTAAATCAGACATAATGGTGTTTTAAGTCAATTCATGAAAAACACATTTTTACAGTAAAACATATCAGCATCATAAAGTGTATCTATTTTCATCCATTTTAAGAAATATATGGGTTTTTATGCGAAGGAAGAATGCCATAAGTCGTATTGTAAAAAGATACCACTGACAATAAATATAAGCACGCGTGGTTTGCTAACAATGACTTGGCTAGCTTTTAAAGTATGGGGAATATGGTTTCTATTAGGCACATATGTTGAAATGTAACAGATTTTGGATTTTATTTTTAATCCATCAAAAATATTCCTTCCATTTTCATTTTTCCCCACCTTGGAGTGGTCCTATATTACACAAAACTGACTACTGTGAGCTTTAAACTATGTTATAATGTTGTTACCGCCTCAAAAACATACATGGAGTTGTGTTTTGTTTCATTCACATGTTTGAATAATCCTGGTTTATTAGTCTGTCTACATCTCCAAAGCTCAAAATGCTCTGTGACGTCATGAAGTGGTAGTTTTCAAGTTAACAGCTACTTTTTACCTTTTGTTTAGTAGAGATTGGCAATTCCAGGTCTGAAATTATCCAAATGATTCTAGTGAAGGTGTGTGGAGTTTAAAAACACAATGGAGCACTTCCTGTATTACCACATGACATCACAAGGTGGATCGGAGTGTTTTCTGTTTGAGAGAAGAACGGCGTAAATATTCAGGGTTTGTGTGTTAAGCATGCGTGAATGAAAGAAAACGTTTGTCATGTCAAAATATGTTTGTGATGAGGAAACAACATTATAAAATAGATAAGAAAATAGTGTAACATGGGTCCTTTATATTTGAATTTGACATTTTGAAAAATTGTTACTACTTACGTTTCAGCAGAAAAAGAAAAACAGAATAGCTTTTTTGTCAATTCAACTGGTCGCTTCTTGTTTCACTGGTTAAACATACAACAAAGCAACTCCTAAATATAGCTATAGTATAAAGTATAAAGTGTATTTTTATATCCCAGCGTATTTAATGTAATCCACTTTTGCTTACTATCATTGCCATGTCAAACCAACACTCGTACATAGCATGAATATTAATGAAGGGCTAGTGGTCGTCATGGGAATACAATTTTCCAAGATGGACACTAATTGCCTCTAGAAACCAAAAAAAAAAAAAAAATCTTAGGTACAATAAAATCGGCTTATATCTTCACTTTTCACTTGTGGAATAGATATATATATATATAAAGACACATCATAGTAGCTGTCTTAACTTTCATCTCTTTGCTCGTCTGCGGTCCCTTTTTGCCTGCTCCCGTTGAATTGCATTTTGATGTTACTCGTCAACACCCGCGAGAGGACGGAAAGAGCCATCAAAACCAAATCAGGGGTCCTTTGATTCAACAGGAACCCGTTGCCTTTGGATGGCGCTCTAATTGGGAGAGAACAGACCGGGGCTAGACAAGACAAGACAAGCTAACAAGCTAACTCGATGATCAGCGGCCAGTTGCAAAGAGATTGGATGTTTTTTTTGTTTTTTTTTTCGGCAGTTGAAATCTTATGGCTCATTTTTACCACCGTTTTGAAATGTGTTTTGTTTTTTGAATCTCAATATTGGTGGTAATACTCGTGGTTGTTTACTCCGTACAGCTCAGCGAGGGTTCTGAAGCGAGGTCCCCAGTCGTTGAGGAAATCGTAATCCAAGTTCGAACCGCTGGATGAGCTATCGAGGGAGCTAAGGCTACCGGCTAGCGACTCAGGGCCCTCATAGCCGTAGATGTGTAAGGTGTCATAAGGGAAGCCGTCGCGGTCGTGGTCGGCTTCGAACTTCTTGTCCTCGATCATGGCGGCCATGTCTCCCTTGCAGGCGTTGGGCTGATGGGGGTGGGACTTCTGGACCATGGCGTAGAGGGAAGGGTGGGGGTGACTGTCCGGGTGACGCAGCAGAGAGCCGTCATGGCAGGCCGAGGTGAGGATGGAGACGTCGTAGCTGTGAAGAAAAAGAACAATGTGAGTAAAATTGCACCTTTAAATTATATAGTATGACGTTATCAAGGTATAACCATAGACTGTATAAAGAAGTGGACTAAGTGAGTGTGACATCACCCATAGCGTTTGGCTTCAGTCAAATGAAGCTCATCGAGGCTAGAAGTTATAGGAGCGAATTTGAAGCAGAGTTCTGTGCTTCAAACTGTGAGTATCATAGCAACCAAAGAGCCAATCCAGAGCGAGGATGTTTAGCAGGGAGTGGGCGCATAGCAACGGCGTCACTCAAATTCTAGTAGGAGGAAAGAATGCACCTGATTTGTCTGTTGTTAATGTTCAAGTCTTGATTTACGGATGCAATAGTGAAATAAAAACATCAGGATCATGTAGAGCAGTTTAATACAAACATTTTAAGACCAAAATGATGAGCCTGACAACAGCAGTTACAGAGAGAGGGGCGAAAGTTTTTTCAATAGAAAGTGAATTGGAGCCAGAAGCGCGCCCATGATCACTTCCTATTTGGAACACGGCGGCTAGCTGGTTAGCAATGTCCATTTATATGTACAGTCTATGGGGACAACCCTAGAAGTGTTTTTGTAGAGAATTTTCTCATTTACACTGATAAAATTCTACTATCTAAAAATATCATGATTATTTAGAAGATTAAGATGAAGAGTATTTAAGGGCACATTTACACTATCAAACACAACGCATCAAAAACAGGACTAAACCAGGACCAGAACAAAACCAAAGAAATCTACATCAGAACTAAACTGGGCTCATGCCAGCACAAATGTGAGTAATTTCTAATTAATTTCTCCATGTTGCTACGATGAATCCTTTAACTTGCTGACATTTTAGTTCAATGTAATGATTCAGTGCATTAGGTGGCAGCAATAGATATACTAGATATTGTTTTGCATGTCTTAAAATGTGTGAATGTGAGAACATCCTTGGCATTTTCACCACATAAATCGCAGTAATTGGAAGAAGGAAATGTTAATATTGGCCATCAGTGAGCCAGTTTAACATTTGGACAGTCTATACACTGTTACTAATTAAATGTGTAGCCCATTCAAATATCATGTATTTAGAGGCAGTATATGTTCATAGGTACAGCTCCTGACACTCAATTAATCAGATAAGACTCATTATTGTAATAAAATAAAATAAAATCTATTCAGGAACTCCATTTTGAATGTTAGCTAGACGCGGCTCTCTGCTGCCAAAAGATAAGCCATGAAAAAAATGTGTTTATGTTGATCGTTTTTGAAGCTCATTCAATTCCAGCTAATTGCTTTCACAAGTAAAGATCTGCTTCTAGTCTGCAGACGCTGTACACCACAGAAATCAATATTATTACCACTACTTTAATGATCTCATCTTAACAGGGACATTCAAAAACGCCTTGAACGACGTACATTCCTTCTGTGAACGGGCTCGCCTCTCTACAGATCTGACCTGTAACTTGGCCTGTGGATATAGATGTTTAATTCCATGCTGTGAAACAACTTGCCCGTCATCATGGAGACTGCTTTAGCTGGAATGTTCCACAGTATGGACTTAAACATATGTGTCTTGCATTCATTCAATTACAGATGTTTTAATGCTCAAAAATACCTTGAACAACCTGCAGTCTTACGGAGAGCGGGGTCGCCTCTCCGCAGATCTGACCTGATGTTCCACAGTACGCCATCAAAGGTGCATTACAGGTTTAAATTTTTCTAGTGGAGGGTCCACTTCCCTGGAAATGTTGTTACTTTGCCTAGAATGTTCCACAGTATGGCATTAAGCGTATCTACCTCCACTGAGACAAACAGGTGGTGCCAACAGCCCAATTTACAGGTCAGGTCTGTGCAGAGGTGCACCCACAAAGTAAAATATTTTTCATAGTATGTTTACCATAAATAAATACGAAATAGATAAGTCTAATGGCATACTGTGGAATTTTCCAGGCAAAACTGCATCTCCATGGATACGAGATTTTTCCATCAAAAAAGTTACATAGTGCAACTTTAAACTAATCCGTAGTGTATTATTCAAGAGACCTGGACTTCTGTTTTGTTTCATTCGCACGTTTAACACACAAACCCTGCATATTTAAGCTGAGTTCTTCGCTCAAACAGAAAACACTCTGTTCCACCTTGTGATGTCATGTGGTAATACAGGAGGTGCTCCACTGTGTTTTTAAACTCCATACACTGTCACAAGAATCATTTGGCTCAACAGCCCTGGAATTGCCAATTTCTCTACTGAACTAAAGGTAAATGTAGCTGTTAACTTGAAAACTACCACTTCATGACATCACAAGGTGGAACGGAGCATTTGGAGCTTCGGAGATGTAGAGAGATTAGTAACAAAGGGTTACTCAAACATGTGTGAACAAAACACAACTCCAGGTATGTTTTTGAGGAGGAAACAACATTGTAACACGGTCTAAAGTTTGCGTAATATAGGACCTTTAAATATATAACACATATTCAAAAGTCAGCCATTATTTTCCTCATATGTAACAGGACAAATTACTGCTAGACATTTTGGCTTTACATTTAACATAACTGAACACATTCAGTCCCACATAGTGAAGACGGCGGAAACTATATCTTCAAAGTTCGCTCAGCTCTCAGCCCATCCGTGTTTCATTAGAACTGATCTAGTCCAGATTTGCTCTTTCAATGAGGAGCGTCTGCGCTAGCCTCTCTATACATCACTATGACAACACACGCAGGCTGTTTTTATGTGGAGAATAAAGGACCGCGCTCGGTTTTAAGATCAGATTTAGATTACATTAAAGTTTAATGTATTGTTTTGCATAAAGTGGGTCAGCGTATCTGCAGTGTAAATAAATATGGAGGAGATTAACATAGGGAGGGTCTACAGGCTGTGTAAGTAGAAGAAGAAGAAGAAGGCATGGCCCAAGATGAAAAAGCATTATAATAAATATTTAAGTGCGTGGTTTGAATTGAATTAGCAAAGTGGTTTATAAGGGCGTTAAAACAACTTACTGCAGTTTTTCAGTAAAATTTGGATTACTTTAATGTCATTGGTGAGAGAGGAGTAAAAAAGTACCATTCAAGGCGCTGTACCTGATTTTTACTGCCTTAAAAATAACGTGAAAAACAGAATTAGTTCATTTTAAACTGTTTGCAGCGGCCCAAAGTTATTCCTCACTTACCTTATGTATTCTGAGCATCCTAATTATTCACTCAAGGTATTTTTGAGTATTAAAAACATTTGGGATTAACTAATTGCTAGGTACTAAAGATAAGTTTAATGCTAAACCGTGGAACACTCAAGTCAAAGCAATGACATCATAGAGACAGCAGATGGAAAGTTCCATAGTATCTTTAAATATGAAGGTAGTACCATCAGATAAAGGGAGTTTGAGGTAAGAATTTCAAATAAATCGCAGGTGGAGGTAAAACTGTCTGTCGTCTCTGAACTGTAAGTGTTTGTAGAGTCACATTTTGCATAAACAGAATGATTAAGTTGAAGAAGTTTGGACTTTGAGCCTCTGCGATGCCTTTGATGTGTCTGGGCTACACTTCCTCCTCCTCTCTCCTTCTCTTGCCTCCCCCCTTCTCCTTTGCTCATCCCTCCTCCTCTTCCACCCTTCTCCCTCCTCTTCCTCTCCTTCCTCCTCTCCTTTGTTCTCTCCCTCCTCTCCCTCTTCACCACCTTCCTCTCCTCCTCTCCCGCTCCCTCCTCTTCCTCTCCTTACTCGTTTCCTTTGTTCTCTCCCTCCTCCTCTCCCTCGTCTTCCCCCACGTCCCTCCCTCCTCTCTCTCCTCTCCCTCTTCACCTCTCCTCCTCTCCCCCTCCCTCCTCCTTTTTCTCCTCCTCTCTTCCTCTCCTCTCCCCCTCCCTCTTCCTCCTCTTCTCCTCTCTCTCTTTCTCCTCTCCCTGTTCCTCTCCCCCTCCCTCCTCCTCTCTCTCCTTCTCCTCTCCCTGTTCCTCTCCCCCTCCCTCTTCTTTTCCTCTTTTCTCTCCTTCTCCTCTCCCTGTTCCTCTCCTCTCTCCCTTCTCTCTTCCTCTCCCCCTCACTCCTCCTCTCTCCCCTTCTCCTCTCCTCCTCTCCCTGTTCCTCTCCCTCTCCGTCGTCCTCTGTGGGTGATGTGATGTAAGTACAGGGCTGCTCTTACACAGACACACAGACAATGGTTAGGGGTGTGTGTGTGTGTGTGTGTGTGCGTGTCCGTGTGTGTGTGTGTGTGTGTGTGTGTGTGTGTGCATTGCGACAGTCTAGACGCCAAACTGTGTTAAAATTATTCCAACACAAGAAGTCTCAATTAAAAATACAAAACGAACATTTACTTTATATTATACAGATATTTTTTTATTATTGGACATTGTATTACTAAAGGTGCACTATGTAACTTTTCTGGTGGTCAACTGCTTGTGTCCATGGAGATGTTTTTGTTTTGACTGAAATTTTCCACAGTATGGCATTAAATGCATCTCCATATAAATCTAAGTAGGTGACACCACCAGGCCAAGTTCTGGGTATAGAACCAATCCACATCTTTCTAAAACTACACTTCAGAACATTCTCCACAGATAGACAGATAAATCCTCCAGGCCAAATACAAGTCAGGTTTGTGGAGATGCAAGCCCGCTCAGAGTAAGGACACATGCAACAGTGTACCTGGAGTTGTGTTTTGTTTCATTCACACATACAAACCCTGTATATTTAGGCTGAATTCTTCTCTCAAACTGAAAACACTCTGTTCCACCTTGTGACATCATGTGGTAATTCAGGAAGTGCTACACTGTGTTTTTAAACTCCTTCACTAGAATCATTTGCATGATTTCTGATGTGAAATTGCCAATCTCTACTGGACTAAAGGTAAAATGTAGCTGTTAACTTGAAAACTACCACTTCATGACATCACAAGGTGGAACAGAGCATTTTGAGCTTTGGAGATGTAGACAGACTAATAAACCAGGATTATTCAAACATGTGTGAATGAAACAAAACACAACTCCAGGTATGTTTTTGAGAAGGTAACGACATTTTAACTAGGCTTAAATCTCATAAGTGTCAATTTTGCGTAATATAGAACTTTTAAAATGTTACATACTGTAGTTTTAAAGTTCATATATTTTATTATTAATTTGACCTTTTTTGTGACTTTTATAATCAAGATGTTTTCATGAATCTAGCCATGTGTATGTGTGTGTATGTGTGTGTGTGTGTGTGTGTGTGTGTGAGTGTGCGTGTGTGCGATGTTTACACTAACCCATTAGTGTCCATCTCGCCTCCTCCCTCCTCGTCGTAGGTCACCAGCTGCTCGTGGATCTCTCCGCTGTGCTTCAGACTGGACGGGTGCTCCTTCTGGTAACGCTTCCTCATGGCAAACAGGATCACGATCACTGCACACACACAGACACACACGCAAGAAAAACACATGTGAACAGTGGAGAAGCATTCACCCATGAGCCAGGAGGTAGTCGGTTTGAACCCCACGATCACAATCACTGCACACACATGTATAAAACATATGGAACAGTGGATAAATGGATAAGCATTCAACCATAAACCAGGAGGTAGTTGGTTTGAACCCCACCCACGTCCATACAGTCATAGTGTCTCCATTCAAATGTGAAAACACTTCATAATAGCTACACCTTTAATGTCCTTATTGCAGCAGGAACAAAGATTTTATCATAAAGAATGAAGTGAAATAGTTTGTTTTAGAATGATTTAGGCTTAGTAACGACTTCATTAAAACCATAACCCCTTAATTAAAGGTACAGTATGTCACTTTCTGGAGGTGGCATGTCACCTGCATGATTCCATGGAAACAGAAACTTAACTATACTCAACCATTCTCCATGGAGATAGAAAAGTTTTATGTTATACTGTGGAATATTATAGCCAACAACATTTCCATGGAAACAAGCAGGAGGGGGCCCTCCTCTGGGCCAAATAAGAGTTAGGTTTGTGGAGATGCAAGCCCTGCTCATTTGATGTAATAATGAATTGAGTCTTTGTTCATGTTTTATTAAGGCTAACTAAGGTGTAATTATTATAAAGTACCAAACACTTTTTGTAATGGTTTGAAGAGCAAAATGCATGCATAAAAAGTGAGCTATATACCGGTCGCTCTATAGCGACTTTGGAACCAAATTGTCAACCTACATGTTACCAAAGACTCTATCTACTTATTAATTTCATTATATACCAACTTTAAATTATATATTAAAATATATTTGATGACAATCTGGTATGTAGCCTATAAGTCAGCCCCGGCCTTGTCATATCTCCTTGTATAATTCAGGTGGTAGAGTTCATATTGGCGCTGCCCCATACCAACATTAATATTTCATATGTTCTTAATATCACACAGCTCTGTAGTTTCAATACAAAGCAGCTCTCATCTGGAAAGGCCTTATAACATACTTTAAGGAATCTGACTGCAAGTTGAAAAGCAATACACCTTTTTATGTATTTGAGTTATAAAGACAGTGGTAACTCTTGAGTTTATGGACCACATGTTTATGGCTAACTCTGTGGGAATTAGTATGCTAGTTTGTGCTTATTAGGCTATTAGCATTTATAAATCAGCTACACTTAAAGGCGCACTCTCTAACTTTCTTGGAATGTCTGTCGCCTCCATGGAGATACTATTACTTTGACTGGAATTTTCCACAGTATGGCATTACACGTATCTATCTCCAACCCCCATGTGGCCACTAGGCCAAGTTACAGGTCAGATCTGTGGAGAGGTCGGTCCAATCACATAACGCATTTTTAGCGTATTTTTGACTTTAAACTGGGACGAGGGGGGCCTTTTTACTCTCACACACCTGGGATACTGTCCTGAAGAAATCGGACTGCAGATGGCGCTGTCTTCCTACCAGGACGACAGCGCCATCTCCAGAAACATGTTTAAATCAGATGAGCGGACACGTCACAGCAACATGGTATGAAAACAAACTAAACCTTGATCTGAAAAATGTAAATAAATGATCAGAAGACCAGATGAACCTCGTTGGACTATATCTCATTTTAAAATATAGCGGTTAAAACGTCAAAATTAAAAGTTGTCACATTTATTTCTGGGAGATACATTTACCATTTAGTGAGATATTCAAAGTGTGCAAAATCACTCGTGTAAGCATCATCCCACACTTTAAACTGACTGAGCTCTGATGGAAATGGAACAAACTTGATGTGTTTTATGAAAAGTAAAAAAAGTCCCTGTCTTCAATTATAGGTTGTTTTTTACTGCAAGGTCTAAACAAATTATAACAATCCATCATCAGCTGCAACTTTGGGCCGTTCCTATGAGCCAAAGCATCTCAAATATTTAGAATAGCTTGAACTGATTTAGTCTATAGAAACACATGTCTGTTGTAGTCTTGGACAGGCCTCTTCATAACAGTACTCAGTAACAGTACTCTTACTTGAGTAAAAGTTCAGTACATCACAAATGTTGAACCTGATCATTTCAAATCTGCATTTTAGCTGCCCCACATCTGTATTAAATATTATTGGCCTATAGAAGGTTGTGATGTCATTTGAAACACAGCAGTTCATGTGTTGTCCTTCCTATAGTCCCTTTAAGAAGTGACATGTTTAAAACTGTTGGGCACACAGCCTGGCACTGGTGTTAAAGTTATATTCCAAATAAACCAAATAAAAACATGCATTTTGACATTTGTAGACAGCGCAGACAAATGCTGGTTATTTATATGTTTGTTACATTTGGCAAAAAGTATTAACAGTCACTATGTAACTTCTAGCTCCACTTTCTGAAGTTTACTCATCTATGCAGGATTTGCGCTGCTTTATGAAATACAACTCAAATTTTACTGTCAAACTGTTATGGCCTGCTATGTTTATGGTGCATTATTGCCCAGCGTGGTCGTTAGCGTCTATGCTAATTTCGGCGTTAATTGCTGATGTTTAGTACTAGCATTTGAGTGCAGGCATTCTGTTTACAAACACTGGAAGGGTCTATAACATTAACTTCTTGAGTGTAGCTTTACAAAATCTTATTGGAGTAATTTTTTCAACCAGTGCTTTGTTCTACTTGAATAATATTTTTTTTCAAAATTTTTATCTACTCTCCCCACCTCTGGTCTCAATCTAAGACCCACAGTTTCTGGGTCTAACCACCACATGAAAAGATGAAGATAAATGAACTTGAACTAAAACTTGCATGTGAATTTTGCCTGCAAAACCACATCAGAATAATTACGAAGTCCCAGCGAGGCAAAAGTAGAGCAATATGCCCCCAATCTGGCATCTGAAAAATGGGTGAAAATGAGCAACTCCTGTTTGAATGTTTGTGCGAATGCCATACCTGCCCCCAAGCCTTTAAAACCTCACTGAAAAAAACAAGAACAATCCCGTCGATCGCGCCGGCAGTGAGGTGGAGCGAGCAGGTGCAGAGCAAACCAAGGTTACACACAGCGACTCGGGCAAAAGTAAACAAAGTGAGAGTTTGAGAAAAACATACGGAGGAAATCTTTGTCACCATCATCATCATCATTGAGCACCTCCGGGCCTCACCTCCGGGCCTCACCTCCGGGCCTCACCTCCGGGCCTCACCTCCGGGCCTCACCTCCAGCTAAAGCCACAGTGGTATTCTTAGACACAACCTCTTCTGTTCTCTCCTTGTTAAACGGTATAAACTGACAATGTAATAACCTAATGTACTCTCATCTATGTTATAATGCTGTTTCCTCATCACAAACAGACCTGGAGTTATGTTTTGTTTCATTCACACATGTTTAACACACAAACCCTGTATATTTAGGCTGAGTTCTTCTCTCAAACAGAAAACACTCAGTTCCACCTAGTGATGTCATGTGGTAATACAGGAAGCTCCACTGTGTTTTTAAACTCCACACACCTTCACTAGGATCATTTGGATGACTTCAGCCCTGGAATTGCCAATCTCTACTGAACTAAAGGTAAAATGTTGCTGTTAACTTGAAAACTATCGCTTCATGACATCACAAGGTGGAACATTTTGAGTTTTGGAGATGTAGACAGACTATAAAGCAGGATTACTCAAACATGTGTGAGTTTTGGAGTGTAGACAGACTATAAAGCAGGATTACTCAAACATGTGTGAATGAAACAAAACACAACTCCAGGTATGTTTTTGAGGAGATAACAACATTACAACATGGTTTAAAGCTCACAAGAGTCAGTTTTGTGTAATATAGAACCTTTAAAATACTGTTCTATAGCTCTATATAGTTATGTTAGTGTCCTCCTTCAATGCTAGCAGCTATGTTGTTAGCCCCATTTACACTAATTCACTTTTTGAATGCCTGCTGCTGGCGAGAGTGAAGATCAATTTTGCTGAAAAAGTCATTTTCAAAACATAATAAGAAAGTTGATTTTGCCGTATATGTCCCCTTTAAACACATGAGGTAGACTGTATACTCAATTTCCTGTGTTATGCTAAGTGATAAATCAACACACATGGAGAGTTTTGTAATGAATGGGGAAATATAGACTTTATCTGAGGCACAAATATGTCTATATATCTACTTACGGGCCCATCTGGTTTCTATTACGATTCGATATATATGAATTCTAGAGCGTACCTCCCTGAAGCGATCGTACTTAGAGCGCGTCTTTCTCTGGAATTCTGTTTGACCCGGCTCTCGGTTCAAACAGTGCGGTTACTTTGAAACTTCAAGCTAAACAAAAAGATCTTCTGGTGGGATCACATACAAACTACTAATGCCTTTGTTGAAATGATGGTCATGTTCAGACTAAAAGTTTTTGGTTTGTGTTCTGGTCAGATTTCATGGAGCGTGGGCTGGGAGGTTGCACGGAATGCTTTGAAACAAGTAACCATCTAAATGTGTCCACTAGGGTTGCCAAAAAATCGACACCCAGCTACTAATTGATACTAAAACTAGTATCGAAACTGAAAACTCATTTGAACTGAACAGAAAAAATCCACATAATCCTAGTGATCCTAATGATCCTAATGACTCCTAGTGTTTTTATTTCGCTATTTTGCCCGTAAATCAAGACATCAACATTAATAACAGACAAATCAGGTTAGCAACACGTGTGATTGTCAGTGTTGGTAAGCGGGCGGTGCAGGCGAGAAGGGGTGTTACCTTCAACAACCTTGCACCGGATTGGCTCTTTGGTTGCTATGATACTGGAAATGGAATTTGAAATACGGAACTCAGCTCCAAAAACATTTTCTTCCATCCCATCTCCACCGCAGCAGCAGAACCACCAGTCTCCTCAGCCTGTCTATCTCCTCATCTGCGTCTAGTCCCTGGCTAAATACTGTCGGGGTATCTTAACTTAATTCACCCATTTGTCTGCGTCTATTTAAATCTCCCAGCTGAACTGTAATTTTCATCTTCTGAAAGCGAATGGGATAAAACGTAAGCAAAAGTGCTTGGAATGGAAAAGAGGTGCGCTAGCCAAAAGCCAAAACAGCTTGTAAGGTGAACCTATGATTGACAAGGGCACGTTAGCAGATACCAAAACCCCCAAACGCGCCGCCAACAGATGTAGTATCAAATCCGGGATAAATAAAGTGGTTAAATAAAAGAGGAAATCTGAGGTTAGCCATCTGTTCCTGCATCATCAGACTGACAAATAGTGCTAGCTTCACGCCTAGCACACTGTGGAAATAATTGGAAAATACAGCACAGTTTTGTACTTTTAGTTTGGTTGGAAACTTGCAAAACATGGCGATATTTATCAATTGTGGATTGTTTTTCTATGTGAATTTTGCATGTCATCCCTGTGTACAGATATATACATAGGTGGACGATTTATAAAAACTACACTTAAAAGCCCAATTACGTAACTTTTAGCCAAAAAATATAAGCATGTTTTGTTCCTGTTTTTCATTTTGGTCATTTTTGTTAGTGCCATTCAAATAAAACCACATTCTGCCATTTACTTGAATGGCAGTATGTGGTTTGGCTAAAGTTTGAACTGGGTAGCTTCTCGTTAGAGGGTGATAACTCAACCCACTACACCACTGTCATGAATTTATTCTATAATGATTCCTATAATAATGTGAGAATCAGTTTTCATACCCATCACACATGCAAGGAGAACATATTTAGAAGGACCTATATAAAAGAAGTGTTTTGGATGGTCTAAATGATATAGTGCCAAAGTTTATCTTCCATTTTCAGTTTGAACTACTTAGATAAGAACAGAGGAAGTAGGACACTAACATTAAGGAATCTATGGTGATGTAGGTAACTTTATTATTTATTGTTTAACATTTATGGTAGGGTGCACTTTATTTTTATTTTTTTTTCTTCCTATCACAACCAGCCACATATGTACTGTGACTGAACTGATGGGGAGAAGTGTCTTGCCCAGGGATACAACTACAGAATAGGCTCAGGACCGGCAACGCTTCATCATGGTATAACGTTCCCTCATCAAAAACATGCCTTAAGTGCTCTGAAGGGGGAGTGACTTAGCACGGAGAGCAAGGGGCTTCAAAAATGAAACGGAAGCTAATCAAACATTTGAATGCATTGTTCTGGGCAAATACAGCATTTTCAAAACAATAAAATTATGGTAATCTAAATATGTTACGTGTTAGCAGTTAATACCCCTCTTTAACTTTTTACAACTTTTTTGTTAAATTTCAATTTATTTTATTTATATTTTTTATTGGGACGCTCAATAAGACTAGACGGCATTATAGAGAAAAAGCTAACATAACTTTGAGATGTGAAGGAGCTAGCAAGGACATTTTGGCCACGCTGTCTCAGTCCTGATATGAGCCCCCCATTAGCCACAACTGTTAGCATATGCCCCGTTAGCGAAGCCACTCAATCTGACTTTAGCATGGGAAACCAACCTTTTAATCTTTTACAACACATGCTCCCTACCCTAATAAGCTAACCGTGATATCTGGCATGAAATAAGACAGCCTTTCTTTGGTTACTGGGAAAAACGTCTTCCTTTGGCATGTCCAATTCTCGTCGCGGTGAGAAAATGCGCGCGCTAAATTGCTCTGGGCCGCGTTAGATAATGGCGGTCGCGTTGAATAGTTAATCGGTCCCGCGTTGGAGGTGTGTGATAAAGGGAGGAGAGGGGCGACCCAGGGGGAGAGGAGAGATAGTGCAGTGTATTAATAGTTAATAATGTTTGGTGCCGCTCGATAAGATAAACTTCTCATTAGAGCGCGGGCCGTTCCCACAGTTTGCCGGTCTCTAGCCTCCTTTGTGAGTCGAAAAGGGAGCATTAGCATTAGCGCGGTTAGCCCGTGTGGTTTCCTCTATTTTCCGCAAGTATTCAAGCTGTTTTTTCAAGATGTAGAGTTCCCTAAGTGGGGTACCGAGCTGGGGACAGTGGCAATGTGCGATATAGGCTATTGAAAATAATATATTACTAAAATGAGGTCAACTCACACAGTAAACGATTCAATTTAAAGGTACAGAGAGTAGCCGAACTGGAAGTGGCACGTCACCTGTATGATTCCATGAAAATAGAAAGGTTAAAACCATACTTCGGAACATTCTCCATAGATGTGCTTTATGCCATAATGTGCAAGATTATAGCCAAAGGAACAACATTTCCATGGAGACAAGCAGGAGGGTGCATGTTTTTTTCTTTTTTAGGTTTTTCAGTGCTATAAACACAACCTAAATAAAAGAACAACATCAAAAAAACATGTTATTTTTTGGCTAAAAAGTGACATACTATGGCTTTAATATGAGTAAACAGATTTTGATTGTTATCAGGCTCTAATGGACAAGACGCTACTTCATCCTGCTCTCGACATAAACATCACGGTAGAGCGGTCAGATCCACTGATGCACAGGTTGGCAGTGCGATTCCAGCTCCCACAGATGAATACTGTTGTTGTGTCCTTGGGCAAGATACTTAACCCACCTCGCCCCAAGTGTCTGCGTACACTTGTGTGTGAGTGTGTGTGTGAATGGGCGAGTGTTTCCAAAGAGCTTTGAGTGCCTTGAAGATGAAAAAGCGCTATATAAAAATGTGACCATTTACCATTCAGCCTTCAAATAGTCTGAATACAGGACTAATTTTTCTCCCCAAATTGCTGTTTTATGAATCCTGAATGAATATGAATCATTTTTGTACAAACATGAAACATATTTTAAAAACTGCTGTGGCTCAGTGCCCATTGATGTCCACCAACACGAGGTCGATCATGATGAGCGCCAAGCAGCCTACACTATGTTTTTGGGTACAGGATATGTATTCTGTATACTTTTAATTTATACAGCGTGAATAGCCATGGCGCTCAGGTTGTTCATGAGTACTTTAAACATCATGAATAATGCATAATATGTAGGATCCTACCAATTCTAACTTGTAAAATAAAGCTTTAGCTAGATTCAGTGGAAGCCTATAGAGTGCATCCACACATGAACCTTACAGCTATCTCCAGATGTTGTATAATTTGACTTCACTCCCTAGACTCTTTCTCTCATATTCAATCTCACATATAAATTCAACCAGGAAGTGTGTATTTCCTTCTTGTTCCTATCTCTGTCTGTAAGTTTTAAAGCGGTATCACAACACAATCAGCGTGTGTCCTGCTAAAGAAACTACTGCACATCGCATCAGGTTTGTGAAGTTGTAGTGTATTGTTTTGTATCCTGCTTTTGTATATTTATGAAACATTGCCGTGTGGGAGAATGGGTGATGAAGGCTCGCGGGCTGAGCGTTTACTGAATTGTACTGCTAGCTGTACATAAGGAGGGTTCGCTAGATTACTCAAACATGCATGAAAACCTCTTCAGGCATGTTTTAGATCAGGGAATCGTGTTAAAACATGGTTGAAAGCTCCAAAAAGTCGATTTTGCATAATACCCCCTCTTTAATCAATGTTTTTTTAGAGCAACTGTTGTATTTGGGAGACAAAACACAACAAATTTTAAAATAAATCTTTCAATAATCAACATTTTTTCTTTTCATTTTTCATTTTTGTCTTTGCCGCCTTAGTTTGTCCTTATAATATTCTCTGTCAAAACCTGCACAAGTGAGAACAATCAGAAAGAAATCAGATTACTCACATCAGATGTAACTGATCATGTCATTTCAATAATATCACTACTCCAGAAATCAGATAACGGTCAGATTTTTGGTGTTAAAGAGGGGGTATTATGTAAAATGGACTTTTTAGAGTTATTGTAACGTTCCCTCATCAAAAACATGCCTGAAGAGGTTTTAGATGTCATCCATGCATGTTTGAGTAATCTAGCGATCTCTCCCGGGGGGCCCTATTCAAACCCTCTTTATGGTTAGTAGTACGATTCTGTCCAGTGCTCCGCCCATAAGCCTACGTCACTCAATTCCCCATAAATATACAAAAGCATGACATGAAACAATACACGACAACGTCAACTTCCACTTGAAAGGGGAGTGACTTAGCACCGAGAGCAAAGGGAGGGGGGACTCAGAGCATCAAAAACAAAACTGAAACTTATAAAACAAGTTAATACGTTGTTTTCTGTGAATATTGCATTTTTAAAACAATAAAAGCTAACATGGGTATCTAAATATGTTATGTGTTAGCAGTTAATACCACAGCCTGCTACATTTGCCTCTCAACCAATCACCTCTCAATCAATATAACACACAATCTCTCCTCTACTTATTCCAACCATTTCAGTAACAACCTTCTTTCACCCAGTCTCAACCGCAGCAGCAGAACTACCAGCCTCCTCAGCCTCTCCATCTCCTCCTCTTTCACCCTTTTTGACTCTATGCTTATTCATTCATTGCACCCATATTATCTCTCTGGGTTGAAATTGGATCTTTTCCCAAATCTCTTGTTTCCATAGCGTCTCCAAATTATCTCAATTTGACCGGCAATTTCCATTCGGTTTCCACCCCAGCTTGACGGAATCTATTTTTCCTTCTGCCATAAAGCGAGCGAGTGCGGGGGGCTAAGGTGTGGAATCAAAGAGAATGCAGAGCTCGCGACCGACGGCATTATTCCCACATCCGCTGCTGCATTATTCATAAAACTAACAACACCAGGAGCCAAAAAACTTCTCTGCAAAAATACTAACCATATTTATAGCAGGGCCAAAGTGGAGCGTCTGTGTAATTCATTTCTTCTGTTAGCTAACAAGAGCTATAGCAGAAAATACCATAGTGCAAAGAGCGATGGACCTTTGGGGTGTTTTAATAAAAGCATGTTGACGTATCTATGTTCAAATAAAGGTGCACTGTGTAACTTTTCTGGTAGAGGAATTGTCACCTGCTTGGCTCTAAAGTGCTCCACAGTATGACATTAAACTTATCCATCGCCATGGAGAAACCGGAGAAACCTCCGGGCTAAATTACAGATGAGATCTGTGAAGAGGCAAGCCTGCTCACAATACAAATCCATTTTTGTGCGTTTATGCTTCTACAAAAACACTTGTGATTGAATACAGTCAGGATCATTTTGTACTGAAGAATATTCCTGGCAAACAATAAGGCTATGAAGGACCTTTTGTGATGCTAACCTTGCACAGTCAGATGAATTCTCACGATTTTTGTGAGTTCGGAAACTCTTGTGAATCCGTCTTGTTAGGCTCCAGAAGCCAGCACCGAACTAACCAAAACAAACATGGAAACGGCGAGAAACTTCAGCCTATTGTGGCGGAAATACAGACTGTTTTGGTTTTGAAAAATGAGCAGAAGGAAGCGCTTTGTGCATGTGTGGACAGGTAAGACGCCTGTGCTTTTCTCTCAACTGGATTTTGCTAAAGTTTGATTTTTAGTTTTTTTCTGTTGTTGTGACACTTCAAACAATCAACGTATTTGTTTGAACGTTCAAATCACTGGTTCCGATCCCTTTTTTAGCGAGATCCATTCGAGATTTATGTGTAGAACTCAATTCAGAGGGCTACACATATCGAGAGCTAGTTTAATGTGATGGACCCACAACTGGAAATGTTACATACTGCACCTTTAAAGATAAAAGGGTATTACATTTATTTACTAGGAAATACTTGTTCAGTATTTTAAGACATCAGTCAGATGGAAGATTTTAGCATTATTGCAATATGGATTTTACAAAGATATGTGGAAATTGTGGTATCAAGCAGTCGTGTCCTTTGGCAAGACACTATTCTAACTTTGCTTTATATTATATTTATTCATAAGAGTGATTGCTACACTGTTTTTGAAGAGTTAATTTGCAAAATGTGCCATAAAAAATCAGCACGGCTAATTATTTTCTCTTAGTTTAGCAGTGTTTTTAACTGCCAAATCTTCCCTCATTCATTATATTTACTCACAAAATGTGAAAATACCACAAACGTGTCCAATGAATTTCAAATAGCAGGCATAATATTTCTCCTTTATCTCTGCAGCCAAGAGCATAAGAGACTTCATAAAACAACCAAATAAAGTTGGATGTTTCAGACTAACTTACCGAGGATGGTGAGAATGCAGAGCAGGATGGCGATGAGGGCCTGCACGTTCACTCCCACCCTGTGGCCAGCCGCCTTACACTGGGTGGGCACTCTGCGGTGGTCACAGCGACACGCCTGCAGGACGGAGGACACGTTATCAGGCGAGGAAATAAAGACAGAAAATAAAAATAAAGAACAGAAATCACTGGACAAATGCTTTCACCAAAATCACATGATATGACTTGAAAAAACACTTAAGGGGCACTCACTGGGGACCTCACTGGCTTGTCTCCATGGAGATGTTACTGCTTTGCCTGGAATACTCCACAGTATGGCATTAAACTTATTTCATCTCATCTCCTTGAAGCGGTTGGAGTATCTGTCAACCAACCTGAAGGTCACAGGATCGATTCTGTTGTTGTGTCCTTAGGCAGGACACTTCACCCATGTTGCCTAGTATAAATCTGGTGTGTGCGTTAGAGGTTGGTGGTGGTTTAAGGAACCAATGGCGCAGTCTACCCCAGGGCAGCTGTGACTACAGTAGTTTACCACCAGCGAGTGTGGAGAGGATGAATAATGCTTAAATTGTAGCAGTTTGAAAGGATATTATTAATGCCATACTGTGAAACATTTCAGGGAGTGAGGCCAAGTATTAAAATCTCCACAAAGACAAGCTGGGGGGCGGACCCTCCACCAGAAAAGGTACATAGTGCATTTTTAAAAACTCAAATTCATACAGGTTAGTAACAGGTTAATAACATAATGCACACTGACCTTGATGGTCACTTGGGTGGTGCTGGTGCGCAGAGGCCTCCCTCCGTCGCCCACCCTCACTGTCACGCTGTAGTCCCGAGAGTCATCCAAGCTGAAGGGGCCCTGCTTCACCAAGATGTCCGCCGAGTTATCTGAAAACACACAACACAAACAAAATGAGCCGGCTCCCCCTGCACCAGATGTAGCTCTCCTTCAGCACAGTGCATGTCTAATTTGTCTGAATCATCACGAGTCCCCAGTGGAGCAGAGCGAATGTTCACCTGCTTAGACTGTGAAAAGAACCCAGCTATTTATAAGAGAGACTGCACACGGAGCGCCAACACAAAATGATTCATTTGGGGGAATTAGTGTTCCAAAAACCACATGCGAAACTTATGCTTATGCAGAATCTGAGACGAGGAAATATGTGCACAAGGATGGACTTGGAATGTGTGGGTTTAGGAACATGATATTTCAAACAACTGGCCATTTTTACTGAATAAAGCAGTGGATCTTTAAGTGTCACCTAAACGTAGGCTATTCAGGTACCACCAGTTCTATAACAGGACTAACCCAGGACGAAATTTGGATTTAACCAGACCTGAAATATAACCAAAGAAACATGGCATGGCCATGGCAAAACACTGTTAAAGTCCACTGTTTCCTGAGCGCTGTGTTCAACATAATGATACAAAAGTTGACATAGTTTTACACTTAAGACAAGCCTAAACTCTTTTCCTAACTTTAACTGTTACAGATTTGTGACTAATCTTAACCAGACACAGAGCCTATGGCAACACATTCATGGACAAACTACATCTAATATGCCTTATCACCTTTAAAGGGCCCATATTACTCTATTTTCTGATCTCTGTTCTAATGTTGTTCCTGCAGATTAATGCTGAGTTCTTATCTCAAACTGAAAACACTCTGTAGACAGACTAATAATAAAGGGTTACTTAAACATGTTTGAATGAAACAAAACACAACTCCAGGTTTGTTTTTGAGGAGGTAACAACATTATAACATGGCCTAAAGCTCACAAGAGTCAATTTTGTGTAATATAGGACCTTTAATAGACAATGAACTAAGGCAACAAACATGGCCTAAGCTCACAAGAGTCAATTTTGTGTAATATAGGACCTTTAATAGACAATGAACTAAGGCAACAACTGATAGAAAGTGTAATTAAGTTGTTTCTAAAGTAAACTAATGAAAAACAGTGAGGGGCACGTCGGTGGAGGTGCAGGGTCCTCTGGGTGGAGGTCTGCAGACAGACTCTCTTGAACTTGTGCAGCAGAGGAAGGTCAAACTTCAGAAAGAATATTAGCAAAATGCAATTAACCTAAAGTATTGTATCTAGGGATGTGCAATTAATCACATTTTAATCAAGAGATTCATTGATTCAGTTATTTCTAATGGTCAGGGATGAGCTTGGGTATTTTTAATGGGGAGGTCTACAGCCAGTCCTCTGTCGGTGAAAGCATGTGGTTTGGAGCAGATGGAAGACTTTGGAGGAATACGTTTGACTATTTTTGTATTAAATGGCACTGATTAAAATGATGTATTGTTAATAAATTTTGCAAGTCATTTGTTTTAGATAAGACCATAAACTATATAAGGAAGTGGACTAAGTGAGTGTGACGTCACCCACAGCGTTCGGCTCCAGTCAAATGAGGCTCATCGAGGCTAGAAGTTATAGGGGCCAATGTGGAGCCGAGTTCCATATTTGGAATTCTGAGTATCATAGCAACTAAAGAGCTCTGGAGCGAAGAGGTTGAAGGTAACTCCCCATCTCGCGGCGGCTAGCGGGTTAGCTATGTCCATTTATATATACAGTCTAAAAAGAAAATAAAAAATGTGATTGGTCTAGTTCTATGCATAAAGTTTGTGCGGTACTTTTCATTCAAACTCTGTTCTGTGTGAGCTTAAACTAATAATAATAATAATTTACAAACGCGACACTCTGACCTCCACCACTTGCATGTCACAATCACCCAGACAATGTGAGTGTGTTGCCCAAAGACACAACAACAGTACGCGGTGCTCAGAGCTGAGATCAAACCACCAACCTTCCCCTCTACAATCTTACCCATCGTCGCCAAAATCATGGGTCTAAAATGGGTCTGGCTTTTGACGCGTTTTAAATAAAATCTCGGTGGTAAACAATATTTTTAGAAAGAATAGACGCGTTTAAGTGCAGGCAGGGGCTCCGACAATAGCCCCATTTGTCAAACCCACTGAGGCGACCGTATCCTGCCTGTGGAAAGCTGTATCCACAACGTCCTGCTTCGGAGGAATTGGACTCGCACACAATGACAGGAAGCAGGCTGTGGACATTTGAACATACCTTGAGAAAAAAAAATACTCCAGGACAAAGCTTTAACTCGCAACTTAGGAACCTGTGTTTACTACTGATGCACTTTTCTTGGTAAAATAGTTCAAATGATTGCATAGATTTCAACACATCTGTTATTCGGCCATTTGAACGTGTCAAATTTTGTGAATCGACTGACAACATGGCAACAAAGAATATTGGTTAAAGCTGCGCTGCGTAAGTTTTCTGGTGGCTTGTCTCCATGAAGATGTTATTGCTTTGCCAAGATTATTACATAGTATGGCATTAAACATAACTATATCCATGGAGACAAGCAGACGGCGGAACCAGGCCAAGTTACAGGTCAGATTTGTGGAAAGGCGACCACGCACACTGTAAAAATGCATGTTTCTCAAGTTATTTTTTAGTAATAAAAACACAGATGCTTGATAAGTTTAACGTCATACTGTGGAACACTGCAGGTAACCAACTTACATCTCCGTGGAGACAAGCAGGTGGAGAATATCTATCAGAAAAGTTACATGGTGCACCTTTTAAATGGCTTAAAAGTCAGAATATTATAGCTATGTAGCCTGCATTATTTGACCTGTTTCAATGTTGACAAAATGATCTGCTAAAGAATGACTTTTTTCAAATTTTATGTGCACTCACTCAAACAAAACTGATTACATTTACATCATTTAAACCAGCAACCCTCTGGTTAGATGGCGAACACTTACCCACTGCCCCAAAGTCACCCCAATCTATATAATCTAGACCTTATACATTTTCATTTTTATCTCATCCAAAAACTCAAATCAGGAGAGCGAATTGCCGTCATTTTAACGAGATATTCCCTTCTGCGACAAGCTCTCAGAAGACGCGGACTTCATTGTAACTTTTGATGTTCTTATGCACGGCGTGTAGTGCTAAGCTAACTCTTATTATTTAGCACGCTTCGCTATTGCATCTCCAGAGCCCACTTCAGATCAAATCACACTGGAGCGCTCTGTATGCAAATAAACAAGCTCCTCAAAAGGCTCGCCAATAATGACTGGCGCTTTCATCTCCACTTCCTGTGCTACTCGGGACACAAATTAACTGGCCCTCCACAACACTCAATCTTCTGCCTCTTTTTAAATGACGGCGAATTGATTTCAGTTATGTAAAGCAGGAACGCCGCCACAATGGGACAATGGGCGCACAGCTAATAGGCTAGCTAGCGTGCACGGCCATGCTAATTCTGTTTCGGTGATGTGGAAAAGAGTTGGTCGGGGATTGGATTTCCGCAAGGGCAAAGTGGAAAGACAAAGTAAGCACGAGTTCTGAAACAAATAGATGGAAGCTATGCGACTGGCTGTTGTAAAAGTATTCAGAGGATTCAAGACACGTTTCGCGCTAAGGATGTCAAAATACAAAACTTTACAAAAATTATTTCATTTTATCTGGAAACTGGTTGGCATTTAGTGGATAGAATCATGGCAAGAATTAATTCCAGAGCCACGTGAGAAAGTAGTTGTAGTAAAGTGCTTAAGTATAAATTTTAGGTATCCCTTTAGGTAGGGCCCCTCCCTGCACCGGGCCCTGGGTAAACAGTACCCTTTACCCCCCCCACTCCGACGCCCCTGCCTCTATTTAATAAACTTTCAATTATCCCTCATGTTTTGTGTTTCCTTATATTACAATCTTAAAAGCACTGTACCTGACTTTTACTCTCTTCAAATGTGAAAAACAACTTCATTTTAGTTTATAAGCACTTTACACAACTTCTATAATGCAGAGTAGAGTTTTGTCGCCAAGCCACTGCCAACTAAAGTTATCAAGCTAACAGTGCACCAGCGTTACAGAAAACAAAATGCATAAAGAGGGGTATTACACTTGCCATGTTACCTTCTATTGTTTTGAAAATGCTACAAAAATAAAACAGCATATTACAATGTTTAATTAGTGTCAGTTTCTCCTCGTCTTTGCTCCTCGTCACTCCTCCTTCAGAACACTATCACAACACAATCATCATGTACCCGGCTAATGAAACTACTGCACATTGCATCAGCTTTGTGAAGTTGTAGCATATTGTTTTGTGCCCTGCTTTTGCACATTTATAAAAAATGGCTGTGCACGGAAGGGTTCGAATAGTGGAAACTGAAGATTAAAGATCAAAGGTACACTGTCAAAACCAGAC